>BEGY01000087.1:91815-103857 GCA_002335675.1 Chlamydomonas eustigma | reverse complement strand
AAGCAGTAATGTGGTAGCAGTATAGTCATGAGGTAGCAGTAATGTGGGTAGCAGTAATGTGGGTAGCAGTAATGAGGGTAGCAGTAATGTGGGTAGCAGTAATGTGGGTAGCAGTAATGAGGGTAGCAGTAATGTGGGTAGCAGTAATGTGGGTAGCAGTAATGTGGGTAGCAGCAATGTGGGTAGCAGTAATGTGGGTAGCAGTAATGAGGGTAGCAGTAATGTGGGTAGCAGTAATGTGGGTAGCAGTAATGAGGGTAGCAGTAATGTGGGTAGCAGTAATGTGGGTAGCAGTAATGAAGGTAGCAGTAATGTGGGTAGCAGTAATGTGGGTAGCAGTAATGAGGGTAGCAGTAATGAGGGTAGCAGTAATTTGGGTAGCAGTAATGTGGGTAGCAGTAATGAGGGTAGCAGTAATAGTCATGAGGGTAGCAGTAATGTGGGTAGCAGTAATAGTCATGAGGGTAATAGTTATACTCACCAGAACACTCCCACTAAAAGAGTGTTATTCAATACTCATATATCCTCCTATAGGCAAGTTGCTGCCTCCTGTGTTCACACATTTCAAGTCCCACACCTGGCAAATCCTAAAAACATCGAACCAAGTGGAGAGAGCTCCAACACCTTCTATTTCATGGGAGCCCACATCTAATTCTGTTGGTGCCCCAATGATCTCAACCACCTCCTTAAATTTGAGAGTGAGTGCGTCATATATGGCTTTTGAGGTATCAGGCTGCGCTAATGCAAATGCATCTTTTGATACCAGCCACCTGAGACAGTAGTGGAATCCGATGTAAAAGAGAGGACTAATGGGAGGAAGGTTTAAAGCCCCCTCTTCAGCCTTCCAAGCTGTCAGATGGAATGAAGTGAATTGTATCCTGGGAGCATGACCCTTACGGCCATGCTCCTGTTCATCTCTTTACATGCTGAAAAATATCACAACATTTTGAGCCTCATTTTCACCTTTTTAAAGGCTTTTGGTTTTCTGAAACCCTTGTAGGCGATAGGAGCACCTTCCCAACTTCTCTCATGAGAGGTGCCTCCCGGGTGAAACTGTTCAAATGTAGATCAGCTTCTCAGATGTGAATGAAGCTGGACCTCACACACAGAGAGGTCATACCATCCATCCTGAGGCAGCAGCTTCAGCATCACTTACTTCAAATAAGAGAAAAGAATAAAGACTTTGTGCTCCTCTGCCTTTTGCAAAGTCCTACAGAAAACTTACAATCCCACGGTGTCAAAAGACGGTGCAAGCGGCTGTGCTAGATCCAAAGAGATCCGACCATGCGTGGGCCTGAATCCATATAATCCACAGTATGAGGCTGGAACTCGCACAGAGCCACCAGTATCACTACCCAGCGCAAAGTCCACATCACCAGATGCACATGCCGACTGAGGTTAATCAGGAATCATGAGGAACGCTCATAATGGTAAGAGGCATCAAAGCTGGGTGTTGATCAGGAATCATGAAGAACACTCATAATGGGAAGAGGCATCAAAGCTGGGTGTTGATCAGGAATCATGAGGAATGCTCATAATGGGAAGAGGCATCAAAGCTGGGTGTTTATCAGGAATCATGAGGAACACTCATAATGGGAGGAAGCATCAAAGCTGGGTGTTGATCAGGAATCATGAAGAACACTCATAATGGTAAGAGGCATCAAAGCTGGGTGTTGATCAGGAATCATGAGGAACGCTCATAATGGGAAGAGGCATCAAAGCTGGGTGTTGATCAGGAATCATGAGGAACGCTCATAATGGGAAGAGGCATCAAAGCTGGGTGTTGATCAGAAATCATGAGGAACGCTCATAATGGGAAGAGGCATCAAAGCTGGGTGTTTCACATCAAAACCCAAAATCTGGGGTGTTTTGACCTTGTCAGAGGCACAACTCGCTGCATTTGTGTGCGTGCATGCATAGGAGTGTGACGTCCTCGTGGTGCATACAAATTCACTCATGCTGGTCACAATTGTGATTGGCAGATAAGGCTCTTAGTCATGATGGATGCATGCTCTGAAGGCGTCAACAAAAGGAAGGAAGGTCTTACTGCAGAACCAGAGGAAGAGCCCCCAGGGATACGGCCTGGGGCGGCAGGGTTGGAAGGGACTCCATAATGCATATTCTCTCCATTTAGGCTGTAGGCTAACTCATCCATGTGAGTCTTTCCTCTGCCATGCACCAGCATGACATGTAATTGACAAGATAATTAATGGGGTAGGAGCACTGGTTACTTAGAGGGCTTAAGGAGACTAAATTTGAGGATTAGATTTCTGAGCATGACAAGAGAACATACCGCACTGATGCTCCAGAATTCAAGAGTAATTGTACTGCTGGGCATGTCTCCATTGCTATGTCATGAGTTTCAAGCCATTTGGGATTCCCAAAGCCTGTTTTTGAACCTCTGACCTGAAGCCTCAAAGGAATTAAAACACTGCCTGTTGCTGTTTACTTGAATTATGTGAACTGTATTGAAGTGAGATCTGAAATTTTGAGAGGCTCTTAAAACAAAATCTTATCTGAAATTAAGAGAGGCTCTTGAAAGGTTCATGAATACACAGCATGGCAGTCGTGTTGCACTCACATCAAACAAGTCTTTTACAGCAAACGTTTTCCCTATCAGAGGGCCTGTATCTGACCCTGTAACCCTCAGCTCTGGATCAATATAAGCACTGCCAGCTGCATAAGTCATGTGCCCTCTGCTCCTTTGTAAGCACTGATGAAGCCTGAGACCCCTGACCCTGAGGATGTTGTGGCTAGTTATGCGAAGTCCAGTGGGCATAACTTGACAAACTTGGGTATTAAAATGTTAAGATTTCTGTTATGGCAAAAACATTTTTTTCTATGGCTTAGCTCAAAACCATAACCCTCAACCCGTTCACTCTTCGAAAGCTTAGAGGATACGCGCCCACTGTAAACCAATTTGAAGCTGTCTGTCATTCTACCTATATTTTCTACAGAATGAGTAGTTCACGTTAGCATGGCACAGTGCCTTCCATTTTGCTCAACAAATGACATTGCTACAGTCGGTGATGGCACCTGCGATGTATTGATAGTTGGATTGGAGGTAACTGTACATTGAACATTGCAGTTCGTATAATTCGAATTACCGAAATCATTCGACCAGGGTTCTGGAAAAAGTTTGCTTTGTAGAAGACTTCAAACAGTGGGACATGGTAAAAGGACATACCTTATAGCAAAAAGAAACTGCATCAATAAAGCTATATACTATTTTGATACTAGAGATTGCTTGCATCTCTTGTCTCATCTCTGTTCATATCTGTCAATTTGCAGACATCATCAACAAGAAAGTGGGGAATTTCAGCTCAGATTTCAGTGCTTACACAGTGACCACAAATGGTATTCAGCTCACAGAGGTGCCTTGTCAGGCTCCTAATGGGGCTACAAAGCTGCCTTTCAACAGTCTGATCTTGAGGTACGTGGCTTTATCCTGTTCAAGGTGTACAACACTGGTATGCGACAGTCTGCATGAGCAACAGCACATGGCTCTACTTAAGTTGCAAAGTCTGAGCGTCTGGGGCTTATTGCATCTGAGGATTTTAGCATGACCTGAGACCCTGCACATTCTCTCGTCATGCTCTGCTCCTGGCATAAGTTGTGATCCCACACTGCCTACTTGGAACCTGTTCTACCCGTCCTGCATGCAAACATTGTTACAAAAGAGCACCCAGTACTTGCCATTTCATTTGACTTCAATGAACATGATTTTATTTCTCCTCTGATTAGATCATCAAATGTTGTTTCCTGTTGTCGTTAGGGAAGTGGGAGGTCAGATGTCACCTCTGTGGCCACAGTATTTTGAAGACTGTCGCATGGCCATTTTTGTGGTGGATGCTGCAGACGCAGGTGCCATCACCCCTGCAGTGGTGGAGCTCTTTGAGATGCTTCAACACCCCAAAATGAAGGTAATGTTTATTCTAAGAGACACCAGGTTGTCAAGAATGCATGCACAGCATGTCACTCTCTCACTGGTATCATCCGCAAAGACCAAGCCTCAGACCTGAGTCCTTAATTTTAGAATTTAGGGCTGTTCAAGGAGCCTCATGGCCTTTTCTGATAAGTTATTTGTTGAAACATGCAGAACAAGCCTGTGTGTACCATCTTGAATAAGCAAGATCAGGCACTAGTATTATCCAGGCAGGAGATTGAACTCGTCATGCACTTAGCTGATCTGGAGAGGGTTCATGTAGCTGGTTTTATGACATTGGAGCTGTCATCTATTCCAAACTCAGGACGGGCTGATGGTACAATCGTCAGAGACAGCATTGTCACTCTTCTTGAGTGGATGGTAGATAACAAGTGCATAGCTCTCGGGTATAATGCGCCCTCTAGAGTCACTGTACATCAGACAGCAAGCTTATTTGTTCCCAAATGGGATGTCACTGCACAAGTGTCATGATCGATTAACTTAGTGATCCATTGTTCCTAAGACATGGGGTGTATTAGATTCTACTGCATCTTCATAGGTAGTACATGATCGTTGTCAAAATTAGTAGAGGGGTGAATCTTCAACGATATATCAGAGTGAATGATAGAGTTATGTCGTGTCATTGTTTAGGGTTTACGTGTAGGTACCTGGTCGAGAGGAGCAACTGCCACTTTATAACATAAACATGAAAATGCTTTGATGTCGTTAGAGACTGTTGTGGAAGAGGCGAAGAAGGTTTCGAGGAGACAAGGAGAGACACAAAGAGAAACAGAGAAAGTTATTCAGAATCTGCAGCTGCTGATCGAAGATGTAAAAGCAAGAATTTTAAACGGAGAGAGTGTCAAATGTGTTCTGGAAAGAGTGGGTGAACAGCTCGGAGGGGAGTTAAAGAAAGCTGTGACCCAAACTAAAGATCTTCACTCTGCAATTGGAAAGCTGGGAAAGGTGAAATATTTATTTAGATAAAATCAAACATCAGCTGAACTAGAGGTTAGATAAAGCTCTAAAACTTGAACATCTTCTTGTGCCCTGTTTAAGGCATTGGAAAAAGCCATGGACTTGCAACTGGACATCTGCAAAGCTTACAGAGAGATTCCTATTGACCACGTAACTCTGAATAAGGCAAGTGCTGTCATAACTTACTTTGCATGAATGCTGTTCTGAAATGCAACTGTTTGATGGTAGCCTGATCCCAGACATATTTTGTATGTGACATCTTGCATTTTTTGATCTTCTTGATCTTCTCTTGCAGGTCATTGCAGAGCATTTCTTCCGAGAAGGGAGATTTGAAGTTGGGACACAATTTGCTGCAGAAGCTTGCGTTCAGGCAACTGAGTCCCTAAAACTGCCATACACTGCCATGCACAGTATTTTACTTCAGGTAAGATGATTACTTTCATGATTTGAATGCAGTTAGGACAGAATTATTTGAGCCTAAATGCCGTTCTGGAAAAACATAAATCCCTGCATATTCCTCTGGGACTTAGATTAAAGGGCGCAACCTACAACCAGCCCTGGAATGGGCCCTTGAACATAGGAAGCAGTTGTCTTCAGATGGGAGTCCCTCGTCATTTGAATTCAGACTCCATTCTCTTAATTTTATAGCCACCTTAAAAACCTCAGGTAAACCTGTGTTTAAAATAGTACTGCTAGTTGCTTTCTCTAGGTGTTGGTGAATTCTGCTCTATCGCTTCTGGGTTGATGTGTAGGACAACAAGCTGCCTTGTCATATGCGAAGCTAAATTTTGAGAGCTATCAGCATCAGTTCATGCCACAAATTCAGCGCCTAATGGGTTGCTTGCTTTACCATGACAAACCTCTAGCAGCAGTGAAGTATAGGTAAGTGTGTCCCTACTCCTGCGCACTACATGTAAGAAACTAATGACACACATCCTCGGGCATTCATCACTGCTTACATCTTCATTTGAGATCATGGCGACGCTCATTCTTGAGATGCTAAAGAAAAACATTAATAAATGTCTTAACACCAATTTTCCTTTCAACTTGTGTCATACTCATGTATATTGAAATGCATTAAGAGGCATGTCAACAAAATTTGGTAAACATTTTTTTGACGCTGCGGACACTCCTCAATGAAGCCTTGCTCAATTGCATCTGCATCTTTACGTCCACTTTTACCTCTGTACTAATGAGTCTTTTGCAATGTTCGGAACATCAGAGACTTGCTATCAGTGTCTGCATGGGACGAAATAGCTGCTGAGTTCATGCGCCAAGCTTGCAGCATGATGGGACAAGTAAGCACTGTGAAGAGAACTGTCAGATTGTAATTGGATGAGGTGAAAGTTGAGATGAATTATCATAGATGTCGCAGCTGTTAAAAGGTTGAGGTACACATTTTTTTGAATCAGTCAAGGAATGCATGCCTTTTAGGGTTTAGGGTTTAGGGATTAGGGTCAGCTAAGCCTCTGATGCCTGGGTGACATAAGTGCATCATAGGACCTTGCCCTTCATCTGTGTGGTACCTAACCAACTAACTTATATGTTTCCCAACTAATTAACTCCAGGCATGCGAGTCCCCGCTGGCAGTGACGATAGCAGCCGGCACCGCTGCCTTGCCACCCTTGTTCAAACTGGTCGCTGTCATGGAGCGTAACTCCCAGGACTTAATGGGATGTGAGCAACTTCCTGTGGAGTTGGAACTGGGCAACGAGTTTGTGTTCCATTCCATCTTTGCTTGTCCAGTATCTAGGTGGGGATTATCCTTAAGCCTTCAGTATCGCTGGTGAGTCACAGGTTACATTCATGTAGGCTCTTGCTTTAGCTGCCCTACACTGCCCTCTCTCCCAAAGCAGGCACTTACATACTAATAGTTAAATAGATTGCACTCAACAGTACTCTTATAAGGTTGCTCAGTTCCTGAGCATGTCTCTTTGTTGTTTTCAGGGAGCAGAGCACTCCAGACAACCCTCCCATGCTTTTGCCATGCAACCATGTGCTTTGTGAGCAAAGCGTCATGAAAATAGCCAAAAATCGGAATCGAATATTCAAGTAAGCCCGCCTTGTCACTAGTCTGAGACAAACCTCACCTGCACTGACAACTTTAAAATTCCTCTTGCCTAACTCTCATCCTAAACAGAAGGCATAGCTATTGCTGGAGTAAAAGAAACAAAATTTATTGCTCTGCCCTTGTTAGTAGACTTCAGAAGCTGTCTATCCCAATGCAGGTGTCCTTACTGTCCTGTGGAAGCAAGAGCTGATAACCTTCGGCCTCTTATTTTCCCAAATATCGAGTAAATCTGTGTACAATTTATAAGCTTTAATCAGGTCAATCTTGTAATAAAAGGGAGAATCGGTCGTCCGATGCAGAATTCTTGATGTTCCTCGCTCGGACCATCCTATGATAATGTTGAATGAGTATCACTTGTTGCAAACGCACATTCAATTGCAATTAACATGACGTCAGAGATTAGCGTCTCTCATACACTTTTACATCCTGCGGCTGTACCCCAAACAAAAGCAGATGTCACACCAGCACATCAGGACAAGAATAAGGCATCTGAAATAAAGGAATCTTCCATCATTAAGGATGCTTATGACATCACTGAATTTGAAGAGGCATATGGTCCTACTATCTGGGAGAGTGCTGTAAGGGTTGCAAACAGACAGAGAGCACCATGTCATGATGCACAAGCACTTAATGCCTCTATGAAGTATCCTTCATATTGAAAATTTTCTTTACAGGCTGGAGTGAACATCCCAGAGGATGCCTGGGAATACCATATAAGGAAAACGCTAAATGATGCTGCATACCAAAGCTTACAGTATACACCATACTGTTCAACAATGCCAGTGCAGAAAAAGTGTGAGAACCCTAAATTTATGTGGGTGAGTTTTGTAATAGGTAGTACTTTCTTCTAGGAATGAAAAATATGTTGCCTTCCTACATTCAAAGGCTTGAAACAAATTGAAATAGGTATTGCCATATTGGAATTCGGTTAAAATGATATGATTGTGCCTACATAAACAGATGATGTACTAATCTCATACACCTAGTCAGACCATATTTCCAGTTCTAACACACGCTCCATGTGCATACTGTTTTGACATGCAGAAACGGAAGGAGCAACATTAAAGAAAAGAAATCCAGGTAGCCCCAAATGTTTCAGTTGGAGGGCCAGAAGAGTCAGAAAGACCCCTAGAG
This sequence comes from Chlamydomonas eustigma, assembly GCA_002335675.1. NCBI lineage: Eukaryota > Viridiplantae > Chlorophyta > Chlorophyceae > Chlamydomonadales > Chlamydomonadaceae > Chlamydomonas > Chlamydomonas eustigma. The sequence goes on along the minus strand of BEGY01000087.1, from coordinate 95,749 downwards.
CCACAACTGCACAAGGTGTATCTGTGAGAAAATGCTAAGAACGAACCAGAGTGCCTTACAGAGGTACATGCGCAATCAGACATTTAATCTTTATGCATGTAAATTATATAAAACTCATTTATAAAGCTGGGAGGATTTATCAATATCAAAATTCCGTGTCATTTGGAGAGCCAACAGTCCGTAGCGCCTTGACTTACCTCCATTTTTGAGAAGTCTGAAATATATGTACCGAACTCAGCTCTACGTTTTTAGAAGTAGCTTAAAGCAAATTATTATGAACAGATAATAAGTACGGCGCGGCATGCCCAGATGAACAACTCCATCCTTGCATTCTATCAGATACACTTGTTATATTACTTAAGTATACTTATTAAATGCAGGTAACTCCGACGCAGACGAGATTGGCTCTTTGCTTATTTGCTTAAGACATCCGTTCGTTTTGATAAACAGGTCTCTTCCCGAATGATGGGAGGTAACTTGGCACCGTCACTCCGCAGCCGAACAGTGAAGCCTTTCACTTCTAGCCGATGCCCCGTTGTTGTACAGGCTGCTGAGCGATTTAGGCTCAATAACCTTGGTCCTGAGCCAGGTTCTCGTAGGAAGGAATTAAGGAAAGGTCGTGGTACTGCTGCTGGTCAGGTTCGTTTCTGCTACGCGCCTATCCTTCCTTGATGTTTCTTTTGAACGAGTACATACTCCATTTCTAGGGAGGCACCTGCGGTTTCGGTAATCGAGGACAGAAGTGCCGTTCAGGTTCAGGCACTAGGCCAGGATTTGAAGGTGGCCAGACTCCCATGTACAGAAGGCTTCCTAAGCTTAGGGGTATTGCTGGTGGTGAGTAATGTCTGAGGGGTGCAATTGTTTACAAACTAGGTTGTCATAAGTGTATTAACATGGTACAGAATCTTATGTAGTTCTGGACCACTGAATTGCACATGGCACATGTCATCGTCCTACTTGCAGGCATGGGTGCTGGACTGCCTGACTTTGTGGTAGTGAATCTCTCTGATTTGGAGAAAAACTTTGCTGCTGGTGCTGAGGTCACTTTGGAGGCAATCAAGGATCAGGTCCTGAGCGTGTCTGGGCGGGAAGCTAGCTTGCCTCTCAAGGTTGGTCTATGGTTCAGCCCTAGCCTCTCACTCTTCAGATCAGAGTGTGAGGCTTTTCTCTGATAACTCATGATCATCTAAGACAAATGTACTAAGTAACGGATTATAAAAGTTCACATATTATTTTTAAAAATAGCAGCCCAGCATTTCCTCTGTGCATTCCGAGGCTGGATACTTATGCAATTAAAAATGGAAATGTTATCCTAGACCTGTTCATGTTGCCCCGTGAGGCCAAGCAGTTCGCTGATAGAATTCATGTACATGTCCCTTCTAAATGTATTAGGTGTTGGGCACCGGTCAGTTGAGTAAGCCTCTGACAATCAAAGCAGCTGCTTGCTCTGATGCAGCTAAGGCTGCTATCGAGGCGGCTGGAGGAAAAGTAGAAATATTGTCTCAGAAGCCAAAGTGGACACGAGGCCTACACAACAAGATGAAAAGGGACAATCCTAACTTTGAGGCTGACAGGCTGAAGAAAAAAGTAGCTACTTTGGTAGCCAAGGTGCGCTCGTCTGCCATCATTGCCTCTTCACTCATGAAACGGCATCACTTTGCCATCTTAGGTACATGTTAAATTTGTGTATGTGCACAATATTGTATGTGTTCTATGTTTCATGACACCTATCCTAAAACTGCCTCTATTGCCTTGATACTACTCTCAGGGGAGAGTAAATCCTAAACGTACTGCAAAATCAAGCAAGGGTGGGAAAGCTAAGGCCTCCAACGCTGCAAAGTGATTTTCTAGGTAGTATGAGAGAATGTCTAGGTTGTCACACCGAGCGTCTTACATCGAGATAACTATTCCAAACTAGCGTGAAACGTGGATGTCTGAAATGTTCAGTATTGAAATACAAACTCAACATCTCGCTTGTCTGAATGTGGAATTTTTATCTTGACGCAATTGTCACTTCGCTCTGCCCCAGAAACGCCTGGCAGTTAAACTGCGATAAGTAAAAGATACTATCTTCTGCGCTACATGTCGCCTGATAAGGCATTAAAGGATCGCGAAAACGCGGACGTTTACAAGGCTCCGCGGTAATTGAGCAGATCTGAGATTCTGACTTTCAGACCAAATAATTATAACACATCCCTTTGCACAAGCAGTGCAAGTCTCACGTTATCAGATTTTAACATTTTGGGACACATCGGAGATGGGAGCTTTGCAACAGTCATACTGGCGGAGAGAAAGGCACCAAACAACTCTGAGAAATATGCCATCAAGATTGTGAACAAACATGTAGTAATGAGGAATAAAATGGTTGACTACGTCAAAAGTGAAAGGTGCCATTTTTTCTTCTTTATACTCCTGAGTTTGCTCAGATGGTCGCATCTTTGAGGCCTCATGTATCTTCCTGTTTCTACTATTGCAGGTTCATACTAGATGCTCTTGACTATGATGGTATTGTGAAACTCAAATTTACGTTTCAAGACGCTGATTCTCTGTGTGAGTACATACAGAGAGGCACCTCTGTTTTCATATTAACACTTCCAGCACTGATTCTCTGTGTGCCTAAATAGTTGACTCAATTGCTATAGATTTTGGCCTTGAGTATTGCTCTGGAGGGGATTTGTACGAGCAAATCAAACAAGTAAGGAGCTGATCGCAATCATGCGCTTCAAGTCTTCACACTCAAAATCATGACTACAGCAATATTTCTCCCTTCCTATCAGAAGGAGAAGCTTTCATATCGAGAAGCTCAGTTTTACAGTGCTGAGATGGTGTTGATGCTACAAGCACTGAGAGACAAGCAGGTGATTCACAGGTGAGCTGCCTGGGACATGAAGTGATGACGCCATAGAGGAGTGTATTGAGGGGGCAGAAACATAAACATGAAGGTCTCATAAAAATCACTTTGTTGGACGTGCATCTGGAATACCTGAAGCAATGGTACAGATCCTATTAACATTCTGAAATATGGTGCATGAAGGATAGTAAGTTTTTTACTCCCCAAGCACGGACAATGAGCCCTTTGCCATCCTTTCCCAGGGATTTGAAGCCTGAGAACCTGTTACTGAGTGACACGGGCCACTTGAAATTGATTGATTTTGGGAGTGCTAAGGCTTTCTTCTTACCCCAGCCAGCACTAAATGCTGAAGGCAGCAAGAAGGCTAGGGCAACCTCATTTGTGGGCACTGCCGAGTACGTTGCCCCTGAGGTATGTTGCAGACAATGTGAACCTTTAATAACTGATATGTATCTCTTACTCGCTTTAATCCTTATATCTACAACCTCATATTTGAGACAACCCTTGAAATTGCATTGTCAGGTCATGGCAATCATACATATCATTCCTTGTTGAAGTCAGCATTGTCAGGTCATGGCAATCATACATATCATTCCTTGTTGAAGTCAGCATTGTCAGGTCATGGCAATCATACATATCATTCCTTGTTAAAGTCAGCATTGTCAGGTCATGGCAATCATACATATCATTCCTTGTTGAAGTCAGCATTGTCAGGTCATGGCAATCATACATATCATTCCTTGTTGAAGTCAGCATTGTCAGGTCATGGCAATCATACATATCATTCCTTGTTAAAGTCAGCATTGTCAGGTCATGGCAATCATACATATCATTCCTTGTTAAAGTCAGCATTGTCAGGTCATGGCAATCATACATATCATTCCTTGTTGAAGTCAGCATTGTCAGGTCATGGCAATCATACATATCATTCCTTGTTAAAGTCAGCATTGTCAGGTCATGGCAATCATACATATCATTCCTTGTTGAAGTCAGCATTGTCAGGTCATGGCAATCATACATATCATTCCTTGTTGAAGTCAGCATTGTCAGGTCATGGCAATCATACATATCATTCCTTGTTGA
>BEGY01000087.1:0-91007 GCA_002335675.1 Chlamydomonas eustigma | reverse complement strand
TGTCAGGTCATGGCAATCATACATATCATTCCTTGTTGAAGTCAGCATTGTCAGGTCATGGCAATCATACATATCACTTCCTTGTTGAAAGTCAGCATTGTCAGGTCATGGCAATCATACATATCATTCCTTGTTGAAGTCAGCATTGTCAGGTCATGGCAATCATACATATCATTCCTTGTTGAAGTCAGCATTGTCAGGTCATGGCAATCATACATATCATTCCTTGTTAAAGTCAGCATTGTCAGGTCATGGCAATCATACATATCATTCCTTGATGAAGTCAGCATTGTCAGGTCATGGCAATCATACATATCATTCCTTGTTAAAGTCAGCATTGTCAGGTCATGGCAATCATACATATCATTCCTTGTTGAAGTCAGCATTGACACATGTTTTTAGGGTTTCATTTGTTCCTGCAAGTGCAACACCTCCTCATCTCTTTGTGCACCTTCGAATCACTTATCTCCAACATCAAGCAGCACCAAACATACTTTCATTGAATGTGTTACTTACTACTTTCATTGAATGTGTTACTTACTACTTTCAGACAAAGCCTTGTTTCAAGCACATACCTTACTCTGCCTTGACACAGGTGCTACAAAACAAGCCCTTGACGTACTCAGCAGACCTGTGGGCTCTAGGCTGTATCATCTACCAGATGTTGGCAGGCAGGCCACCATTCAGGGGAGGCAGCGAGTACCTTACCTTCCAACTGGTAGGATGTCTTTTCATCATGATCCAACCTAAGGGTATCTACAGTCATGGCATAAGAAGAACTTTTGACAGAGAGGAGTTTATGCCAAGGGAGTATACGTGCTGCTCTTGTCTCCAATATCCCTGTGATGTACAAATGCCTGATGGGTAGCATCTGCTACAACTCTATGGCAGGTTACGGAGCGGGAGTTCTCCTTCCCAGAAGAATTCCCTGACGTTGCTAGAGACCTCGTTGACAAGCTACTTGTGTTAGAAGCTGAAGACAGGCTAGGTGGGACATGTGTTGTCTTCTTCTCATGTCTTCTTCTCATGACAGGGACAAAATATGAGTGCCTTAGTATAGAAGCTGAAATAGAAACAAAGGATATTGTGCAAAGACGTAAAGGATCTAGAGCATAACCACACTGTCTATAACTAGGATGAAGACCCTCCTGCATTATTTTCTGAATATTTGTTATCTAGGATTGTTGAGATCCTCACCTCAAAAGTCTCTGAGAGTGGAGTAAGTGCTGCACACACAGGGGCCTCAGATTTGGAGGAGCTCAAGACTCATCCCTTCTTCACTGACATCTCTTGGAGCAGCCTTAGAGAACAAGATGCTCCTGAATTCATACGCCCTAAGCCAGTCTCAAACGTGGATGAGGCACTGGATTGGTGTGTGTGAGGCCTTGCTTTGCCTTGGGGAGCTAAGCTTCATGTGGCACATACTTTGACCATGCTCTGAAGTGTAAGCTGTTCCCTATTGATTGTAGCGGAATAAGTTATTGAGTTCTGCTCCAATGCACTTGGTTGTATTCTGTTTTTATACTCAGGGAACTGACTTCACTCATGACTCAAAGCGGTGGTCTCCATGGTGGCATAGTATATGAGCGCAATCCAGCAGAAGTTGAGGAAGCCGAGGATGACAGCTCAGAAGATTGAGGTTGTGCTGAAGTGAGGTGTCAGCATTGTTCTGCTTCAGGCAGTGCAAGTGATCAGAATCGAGCTTCATAACCAGCAATGTCTCTCATGTTCTTGATGAAGAGTGTCATGAAGTATTTGTGCTGAGGAAGAAATGCTTTCTAAACTCTCTCCGATGTCAGACAGTTTAAATCTTTTATCTGTCTCTAGGCCCGATCTAAACAAAATACTACACTCTACAGTTTCTATTGAAGCAGTGAGAAGTAATCGATCACTTTTTGTAGCATGACTTGGGTTTATTGTGTCCTAAATGTATCTAACAATTCTTCTGCTGGAAACGCGCACTATGGATGTCATCAAACTGATTGAGCTCAAATCAATCAGCGATGGCTCCTGCACTCTTGTCTTTTTTCCCGTATATCCGCTTTGCTTGAGAGTAAAGGAAGACTCCTGTCAGAGCCATGGCAGTACCTGCATGATCATCAAAGCAAGATAGTTATGTTCTGTACACTGTAAGGTAACATTCTCAAACAGGTGGAAGAGTGTCATGCTGCACCTTTTTCATGAGCAGAAGCAATCATTGTAGTGCTCTCTTGTCTGAAGATCTCAAACCTCAATCTTCGCACCTATGGCGTTCTGTGTCGATATGGGGTTCCGGAACCAGATCAAGGAGGCCACAATAACTGCCACCCGCTTGCAGCTGTTGCCTACGGAGTGGCTGACAGGGCTCATGCGGCTGAGAACCAAGTAGCTGAGTTGCTGATAACCATGGAAGCAGAATCCAGCATACAGCAGCTGAGTATATATTTTTTCCATTGATGTGGCGCTGAGCCCCTGTATGTAGGCAATGACAAGATTCAAACATTGATCCATTTCTTTTAAAGCTGCCCCTACTTCAATTAAAGCAACCCCATGGGAGGTCAGCTATTGACTCTTGAAGGTGCCATACAACCCATGCATGCTGACGTGGTGAGAGCCCATGAGTTGAAGTCTTTCCATATGTGACAGCAATAGCTCACCACTGCTGCCAAGGCTGATGGCAACGCTGGGGTCCCTTCCATCAGGATAGCCACAGGCAGCAAGATGAAGAAAGACATGATGGTCAACAACTGGAACATGCTGACCTTGTCAACATTACCCTGCACACGAAAATAGCGCAGCAAAAGACTCAGGAAAAGATATGCTTGAGAGGCTCTTCATTCATTCATGAGTGAGAATGATCCATGAACTAAGAATTCCAGACCTATCACTGTACCTGATGTACCTAAAAGTAATATCTCCTAAGCAAAGCAGCATGTGATGTACAATGTGATGTACAATTAATATAAAGGGACTGCACATGCTATCATTTTTCAAAGATGAAACACATATTAATTTTTTCTTAACATGGCTTGCTTTACAAAATTTCACTCACGCTGCTGATCATGAGCTTCTTGCTCAGAACGTTCCTACTCTGGAACGTGATATTGCTGGCAATTGCAGACAAGAAACCTCCCCTGTGGATTCATCATTCATGTACGATTATTGTGTCAGTGTTAAATCTCAGATCACATCAGTGTCAAGTCTTGCAACATGAAAAGGCTTGACAATTATCATTAACAAATCATTATTTTTCCCCCAGCTGCCGAACTGAGCAAGGAATCAGCAATGAAAAGTTTAAATGTCCCAAAATACAGATGTCACATCAGTTCAGCAAGGCAGTAGATGAGTATAGATTGCTTAAGAGCTCATGAGCTTTGAGTGTAAATCATCATGCTTATGAGCTCATGAAGAGTGCGCATTGCTTATGTGCTCCAGAACCATGTCACTGTCCTAAGCTCTTACCAGTTGAAGGAGGCCTCACTGGCACTGGCAATGATCACGCCACCCACAATGGGGAGGAGGGTAAGGATTACAGGTAATGAGGGCACAGCTCCCATAAAGAGGTAGCTAAAAAGAGCGGAGAAGAAGGGCTCCGCCGCCTGCAGAGCGATGCAGAGCTAAAGTGGGCCAAGAGTTTATCTGATTTCATGATTTCATCATCAAGGCACTTCACAACCAAAAGTGTTGAAGGACTTGTCATCAGTCAAGCTAGACTAGATCAGTCCATTCTTGATCAATTTATGGAGATGTATTACAAATGTGTCAACGTCTGATTCACTATGTATGATGTATGATGTATGAAATGCATCAAAATCCTATCTATCATAAAGCTGATGTTTTGTATGCTGATGTAAGGTAATGCAGGCATTGACCTTGACAGTATGTGTAAAGGAGACAGCGACCAACCCCAAGCTGATGTTGGTGAGGACATTTCCCAAAACGTGGATCATTGCTAGAGGGAAGACGTTTTTCACCTGCGATGAATGGCAGTGGAAAGATGATTCACCATGACCATGCACAACAATCTGAAGGCCCTCTGATTATGCAGTCTCTCATCCAAAGAAGGAAATGTGCATTACATTGTAAATATCAAATTCAGGCTTTTAAGAAGATATTTCATGACATTGTGACAGGTCTCTGTACTACTTACAAATCCAAGTTGGAATTGAGGTCGTTTGACGAAGCCAGTGCCCCAGAAAATGAATGAAATACAAGAACCTATCATGAACTGCAGGAGGAGCTGAGATGAGGGACTAGCAGGCTTGGGAGGGGGAGATCAGTGTTAAAAACTAAGAGAGAAATGTGCTGACTGAAGATCTAACTTACATCCACATCCTCACTAAGAACTGTGAAGTGGACAACTACGTTTGAGACTGCTTACACATGGCCGCACCTGAATCAATGTTGTTGTCAAGGGGTACTTGAAAACAGAGAATAACTCCTTGTTAAAGCTGTCATGCAATGGACAGCCGTCAGCTCAGACAGTTGTTGGAAGCTAGGTCTGGGACTGGAAGTTACTGCTACTCACATGTTAAACATGATGTTCGTGGCATACCAAGCACTGAATAATAATGTCAAAAANCAAAATCTCTCCGAATCCCCGGTCATTCCCTGCAAACAGCTCAAACGTCACAAATCAACGCACTTTTTCTCTGACACTTGCATGCGGCGGCTTACCGGATGCGTGTGCGCTTTCTGATTCCGCTCTACATATTAATCCAGATTTTCTCGATTTGTTGAAAACACTGTTGTGAGCTTTCACATCGATGGCATTGACTTTCTCTATCTGGCTAGCTTTCAAGGGTAGAGCATCAATGTAGCCCCAGCTACGCCCTGCTACTAATGACGGCGAGCTTAAAGTGCATGATCTAACAAGTTTTGTTGCACTACTTCTGAGGCCTGGTCTTCTCTCAAGCTGCGGCTTTGCTTGCATCCTGCCTTTTAAATAAGGGCAGTGCAACCGTCAGTTCTACAATTCTGAAAAAGTGCACTTTATAGGGCTGTACGTCCTACTACCTACACATCAGTGACAATACGTCATCCAAACGCAATTGACGCTATCTGTTTCCTTAATGATTTACATATTTAAATTAAAAATCGATATTAGATGAGATGAGAGCATGGCATTGAATCACTGAGATATCTAGGTATGTACTGAACACATAAGTAGGTAATGATTATGGGTTAAAAGTGCTCAAAAGTAACAAATATTCCCATGTGTTGCAAATAATGAAAATTATGCAACTCTGTCCCTCGTGTAATTAATGATTCAGAAGATATTTTCCCTCATCAGAAGATATTTTTCATGCATCAATCTTGCGTAAGGTCACTTAATGCCAGAATGAACACCAGAACTACTCAATCAATAACATACACACTGTTCAAGAGAATCCATAGGACTCAGTATCCCCCTCTTGGTTTGGGAGGAGGCCTTGCTTGTGCACCCACTTCAATCACCTCCAGATCAGCTGCTGCTAGAGCCTGAGCCTTGCACAGACCGTAAAGGACCAGCCTGGCTGCAGACTGCATGTTTGCAACATCATGTTCCCATCGCTTGAATTGAGAGAAGTTGGCAGAAGCTGCCTGCTGGCTCATGTCTGCTGCTCCCAGCAGTGCCTGCGAAAGCAGTAATGCATCATCAGGGCGTGACTCTGCTGCCAGGGAGGTAGCAGCCAGGGCACGGTTGCAGGCATCCATCAACGTCACAAAGGGCTGCAGCAGCTTCTGCATGGCAGGCCGCTTGAGAACACTCTGCGCAGGCTCCAACCGCTCTTGTACTTCAGGGCTGCCCTGGCCTTGAACGACTTCCAGCTGCCTCTGCAGCATGTCTGAAGCAGCATCCACCCAGGCAGGCGTTGCCGCAAGTGCAGAGGCCGGCACCATACTTGCTTCCCCTGAATCTGCGTCCTGCTTCAGATGCTGCAGATGTTCTGCTATGGGCAGTGGCTGGTCAGAGGGAGGTGCAAAGCCCACCACCAAGTTGTACATCGCGTCCCTCGTGGCACCAGACGTAAGCATGCTGTCACTCGTGACTCGTTGCTTGGCAAGCAGGACCTGTAGAGCTATCGGGAAGCTGTCCTCCTGGAGTGTGGCAGTAGCTGAGACCTCAAACACGGGTTCCCCACCCTCCTCGTCTGTTGCAGCCTCCTCATCTGACAGGCTCCCCAGCTTCTTCCTGGCTTCTTCCAGGTCTCCTTTAGCGATGGATAAGTTGTCCTCCACACTAGGCTTCACTGTGATGAGCGTTGCTGAGTTCAGAGTGAGTTCCGCTATGTGGATGGAGGCGGAAACCAGTTGCTCATAAGCCCTGAGATCCCTGGCCTTGAATCCATCCACCACATACACCTCACCAGAGTCATCATCCACTGCTAGAACACGGTTGAGCTGGTCCGCTGCCATGCGTGGGATGTTGGTACAACCACTCAGGCAGTCGCTCATCAGCTCCTCCACCTTCTTCACACGATCATGGCTACCAGCCAGCTGCAAGGCTGAGTTGGCAGTCTGTACTGCTCTCATGGCTTTAATCATCTTGGACAATATGACCAACGCTGAGTCAGGTTGAGGGGCCTGACCAGGCATCTTAGCCGGCCTGCCATCTGGAAGGGTATCTTCTCCTGCTAACTGGAATGAAAGTGCCAAGATGGTATCCATTGGCATGAAAGGTCGCTTCATCTCGTCTTCATTTGCAGCCGTCTCAGAAATGAGATCCAGCTTGGCTGCCGTGTCAGCAGCTGCCGCGGCAACCTCCACTGCCACACTGCTGATGAAGGCCATGATCTGGCGCTCCTTCTCCACCTGCTCTAGGCGCTGCAGTCTATTCTGTTCCGCAATTCGGGCCTGCTTTGCTGCTTCCTCTGCTGCATCCAGAGGCTCCTCATCTACTTCCTCTGCTACTGCTGGCAAGACTCTGGCAGGTACCAGCGCTGCCATGGCTGCCTCCATCTCAGGCCTCACCTTCTCTTGCAGCAATTCAGAGGCCTGCCGTGCCCACTCCCTTTGTTTCTCCAGATCTCCTTCATCGATGGCAAGCTTAGCCAGGGCAATGGCATGCACACCAGAACCAAAGGAGGGAGGGCCTAACACTTTCACAGCATCAGCAACAGCACGGAGCAGCGCAGTGTGCGTCCGCTTTGCTGAGTTTGCAACAGTCTTTGCAGCCTTCGAAACGGCCTCTAGCTTCTGTGCAGTCTCAGGGTGTACTTGCTGGGACAGGCTGGTCGCACAAGCAGCCAACACTCCCACAGCCTTGTTTGCAAGAGCCACCATCTGGCTGCTCTGGACTGCCTGCTTGACTGGGTCATAAACCGTTGTATTTATTTGCCTGACACTGCTAGAGTCCATCAGAGCAGAGCCAGCATTTGAGCTGCGCTCTGATGACGCTTGGCCTGCCGGGGCTGTCCCAGCTGTCAGGGCCTGCTCTGCTAGCTCACAAGTGACCTTAGAAAACTTGTCCATTTCTCCAAAGACAGATTGTAAAGCCCGTTGGAGACTTGCATCCTCCACACTCAGATCCTCCGAGGGGTCAACCTTGAGATCAAAGTAACAGAATCTCAAGATCAGCATCTCAGGATATTAAGCAAGAGCTTGTGGTCTAAAAGCAGTACATGATACAATGAGAGCCGGTAATACCTCGTTCCTCTCACCTGGGATCTCAGAGAAAAATACAACTCAAGTACAGCAGGCAGATGGATCTCAGCCGAAGCACAAGCCAAGTCAAAGGTCTGGCCTTTAAGCTGCCTGGGTGGGGGTGTGGTCCTCAGAAGCTGTATAGCATCCACCACCTCTAGAGGGGAGAAGGCTGCTACAACGTCATCCCATTGACCCTCCTCCGACATCAACACCTCTCTCAGGGCCCTGGCGGTTTCAGAGGTGTCTGGACTAGGAGCTGGTATGGCCACTTCCGCACAAATTTCTATCACACTTAGGGCCTGTTTGCTGAGCATGTCTTTGACATCAGCAATGAACTCCCCACCTTCCTGACCCTGAGAGAAAAACCTCTCATTCAGGTCATCTAATAGTGAGTCAACATTTGAAGCTAAGTCATTGATAGTGCTCTGCCACTTGACCATTTGCTCCAGCTCTTTTGCTTGCCTCTTCTCTACTGCAGCAAGCATGGTCTGTGTCTTCTCGTACCATTCAATGTCAGCTAGGACAGTCTCACAGGGCAAGGCAGCTGTCCGTGCCCATTCTGCTGCAGCCTTCACACCTGCCTTGGAGACCTCTGCCATGCAGCCAGCTAGCATGCGGTCTGCTGCCTCTGAAGAGCGTACCGCTACTGGGATGGAGCGGCGGAGAAGTCCCAACACTTGCAGGGCCTCATTGCACGCATTGACTGCTGCCTGAGCTCTTTCCATAGCAGGGATGCCTTCCACCACCTCCCCGTCAAAATCCTCCTTGTTTGAGAAATCTGCTTCCTCAGACGCAGGCTTCTCACGACGTGCACGCCACATAGCGCCCTCAGCACGCCTTATTTCTGACATGGCACCCCGAGTAGAGTTGGCTGCCTTCCTTCGCAGCTCCACTGCGTTCTCTCTCAGCTGAGATGCCTCTACCACCAAATCCTGGATCTCTTTCTTCAGGCGTGCAATGACACCTTGCATTCGTACCAGAGCATCCTCACTGACCTTGATGGCAGTGATTGAATCATCCCATTGCTTCTTTGCGGCAGCTGCTTCTCGGTCAGCATTCTCCTTCACGACAGACCAAATCAAAGGAGGCACTGGAGGGTTGGCTGCTGCAGCTGCAGCTACCTCCTGATTCTCTGACTCTTGCTTCTTGATAGCTTCCATCAGAGTTGCCCACGCTTTGGACACACTGGTTGCTAGGGACTCAGCCGCTTCCTTGAGAGCCTCAAGCTCAGATTGCAGCGCCTCCTTTGTTGCCTGATCTCCATCGCTTTCTGCCTTATCCAAGACCTTGGCAATGCTTCTGTCAGCCTCCTCCACCATGTCACTGAAGTACGTCAGGGCCTGTGACAGATCCCAGTCCAAAGAGTAACCCTGCTTGGACTGATAGTTATTGGTCCAGGTCTTCAAGTTTGTGGCCACCTTCTGAAGGTCAGTCCATGTACCAATATCCCATGCACTGGAGTTTGCCAAGCTCTTCATCAGAGTGACTGAAGCATCTGCTTGGCTCTTTCCCTCCTTCAGCGCATCCAACTGCTTCTTTAGTTGAGCTAACTTCTCAGGGCCCTTGAAGGGCTCCTCCTCAACCACCTTGATCGCTTTCTCCACAATGTCGGCCACCCTCTCAGCTGCTGCACTCTTGCTTGCAGCCGCTGCAGCTAGCTCAAGAGTGAAAGCTGCCTGTACAGCCAGGTGCTTATTCATCACAGCTGTCAATGCATCAGCAGCAGCAATAACAGGGTCCAGCTCAGTCTGAAGTCCTGGCACAAAGAACGAGGAACCATCCAGAGAGAATCCTGCTCTGTTACCAGATAAGAGATCATCCACTGTCCTGACCACTTGTGTGTTAGCCTGCTCAAGATCTGACTCATGAGCTGTGGATGTGGCTTGAGCACCCAGCTCTGCCACAGTCTTCAGCTGCCTTAGGAGGTCATTCTCACTCATGCCTCCTCTTGCGGCGGCTGCCGCCTCAAACAGCTTTGGGATGTTGTTTCCAGCCTTGTCCAGCTTGCTCTTAAGGTTAGATATGGCTTGAGAGATCTCCCGCTCCAGCTTAAACCCTTCCTTCATGTCATAGTCCGAGGCCCACAATGTCAGATCCTCAGCAATAGCAGTGATCTTAGTCCAGGCATCTCCCTCCTTTGGAGGATTTGCAGCATAGGCTTTCAGTTTGTCAGAGACTGACCCTGAGGAGGACTGGGCACTCATCATGAGCTCTATGCGCCTCTTGAGCAGCTTGGCCTGACCCACCACCGTCCTTGCCTCCTCCTTCTTCTCCCAGACAGCCTGGGCTTTGGCTGTATTGGCCTTCAAGTCCTCTTGCCCTGCAACCTCAGCCTGGGCCTGGGTACATGCATTGCCCAGGTCTTTGAGCTTCATTGCAATGGTCTCCCCCTTTGACCTCAAGTCTTCAGCAGCACTGGAGGCCTCCTTTACATCCTTCTCTGACACAATCAATGCATCTGAGGAGGTCTTGCGGTACACCCCAGCTTCTTGGAGCCCTGCATCTGCACGCTTCAGACGCTGTGGCATGTCCTTTACCACGCTGATAGCTACCTTGGTGACAGCCTCTGCCATCAGAGGGAAAGCGCTGCGTGTGTGGGTCTCACATTGCTCCTGAGCCTGTCATCAGACCATCAGAGCAAGTAGGCAGTAAAGGCTTAGTCCTCTGCTACAAGAACATATCAAGTCTTGATGGGATCAATGCATTGTGTCATGTTACTGAATTTAGTAATTATAATTATCATCATCATCATTTGCTCCCACCCAGAAGATTTTATTTACCTTCTTAGCAGCTGCTGCTGCTTTCTGCCCGTTGACCCTATCCTCATCCTCTGAGATCAGGGAGGGGGGGATGGAGGCTTGAGCAGCGTAGCCATCTGCCTCATCTGCCGCCTGTTGGGCAAAGAGCAAGGAGCCCAGAGCCAACCTCACATCCTGAAGCATGAAGCGAGCCTTGGCAGCAGCAAAGGTCTTGATGTCTCCGGCAGCTTCACTGGCACGCTGCATCTTCTGGTCTGCGTCCTCAGAGGCACCGATGGAGGCGGTGGCGCGGCCGTCAGATGCGTGTACTGCTAGGGCAGCCCGTGCCTTGATGTGTACCACCTTGAGTAAAGACAGCATATAGCGGGAGACGTCGGCTGAGCCACTCCCTGAACCCGGGATGACACGACTGACTTCCCTCCAGATCCCAAATAGATTCATATTGACTGCAGCCCTGCATCTTGCCAGTGGCAGATCCCTGGGAAGACACCCAGTGATAGCCTCTAGCTCTGCAGCCTCTAGCCAAAGGCATGGTGCCTGGCCCACCAACAGGAGGCTCCTACCACCGGCATATCCTCCAGGTGATGATCCTGCCAAGGTGCCCAGGCTGCGCTGGATGCCAAGCAGTCCCTTCCTTATGGCCTCTGCACAGCCCATGGCCAATAAGGAGCCAGGTCCCACAGGCATGCCCCCAACGCCACTGTCATCCAACAAGGATTGTTGTTCTCCGACATCCTGCCTCACCACACTCACCATCAAGCTGTTCCCGCGTCCTGACTCCAAAACATAGCTCTCAGGTGCTGTGTTCCCCATCTCATCATTCACAGTGATGCGTTTCACAGCAGTAGGAGAAGCAGGTCGGTCTCCTAGGTCTATGCTTCCACTGACGGAACCCTGACGGAGTGTGAATCCGCCAGCACCCCCTCCCAGCATCATTGAGGGTTCAATGCTGCACCCAATATCAAAGATCACCACCTCATCATCATCCCCAGAGTCCCCATCCTGCCTTGCCTTTAATGCCTGAGCTAAGCGACCAGCAGCAGCATTCACTGCCAGCAGCAGCGGCACCATGCTTTCTGGTGCCAGCAGGGTCCTGCCTGAGGCGTCAGTCACACGAGCTGCATCCAGCAGCGTGGCACCATCCTCACTAGGCAGTACATGCAGGCTTCCAAACTCAGGGTCCTGAGGGAGACCCAGGCTGCGCATCAGAAGCTGGATTGCATAAGCCAGGTCAGCATCTGCATTGGGGTTGATTCGCTCCACAATCTGCCAGGCAAGAGGCATTTAAGCAAGTGAGAACGAACGCTTCACACTTTTCGCAGTCCAAACAGAGCATATTGTACAGGAGTCCCTACTGAGCGATGTTCACACTTGTTTTTAAACAAATTTTCAACCGCCTGCAGATCAAAGGAAAGCACATGCCTCCTCATGTCATCACACACCTCATCCTCTCACATGCCTCCACATGTCATCAAACACCTCATCCTCTCACATGCCTCCTCATGTCATCAAACACCTCATCCTCTCACATGCCTCCTCATGTCATCACACACCTCATTCTCACACATGCCTCCTCATGTCATCAAACACCTCATCCTCTCACATGCCTCCTCATGTCATCTCACACCTCATCCTCTCACATGCCTCCTCATGTCATGAAACACCTCATCCTCTCACATGCCTCCTCATGTCATCACACACCTCATCCTCTCACATGCCTCCTCATGTCATGAAACACCTCATCCTCTCACATGCCTCCTCATGTCATCACACACCTCATCCTCTCACATGCCTCCACATGTCATCACATACCTCAACCTCTCACGCGCCTTCTCAAGTTACAGACTTCTTCATCCTCTCACCTGCCCATCTTCATCTCGAACCACCGTCTGCCAAGACCCAAAGTCCCCATGCTTGGCCCTGATGAATGGGGTTAGTGAATCTGGCTGGCAGAACAACAGCTCCACCTCAGGCCGCAGAAGCACACCTCCTGGGGTAGCCAACATGGGTGCTCCACTCCACCAGACGCTCACCAGCTCTCTAAGCAACTGATTGTGCCACTGGAGGGCAGCCTGAGTGGAGAGACATACAGCAGTACACAAGTTGATTAGGTTAGAATCTATGGCAAGACAGTTCTCACCATTATATTTTGCAATGTTCTTTTGAAAGTCATTGATGTGGAATGGAATCTCTGTGACGTTTAACTACCTAACTACCTACAACTACCTACAACTACCTACAATGCAAGTAGATGGATCGCTACGCATCTATTGAGACCTATTTGATACCATCACATTGCAAGCCACGTTTTGACTCACAGCACTAAGCCCTATCAGCTCACTGAGCCTATTTTGTTTGTTAAGAGCTGCAGAATGTGGACACTGACCTGAAGAGAGTCCGCCAACCTGGCGAGGTGGCGGTTTCTGTGGCGGTTTCCAGTGTCAACCAGGAGGACAGGCTCCTGTATGCAATAAGGGTTTAGGGCAACCAATGCATTAGGGAACAAGGTATGAAAGAGTAAAACAGGTGTGGGAAGGTATAAAACCTTGTAAACAGGTTTGGTGCTCAGGATACACCAGATGTCAGTAAGTAGCAAAGCTCTCACCAGCATGCGCACAAAATGCTCGTCTGGGTACAGGCGCTGTGACAGAACAGCGTCTGCACTTGGTTCAGCTGTGGGAGCAGCAACCTGCACAAGGCATGCACACAACTGCATCATGCATCTACCCATCAAACAGACACTAACCAGCCATGTGTCGAGTGTCCGTAGGCAACCTACAAATCTCTACCTGATTAAGCCTTTACCTCTAGGAAGAGCGGATTAACACTTACCTTCAGACATGTGTGTGCTGCCTCAGTGCCCACAACAAACTGCCCAGAGCCTCCCTCGTCCCACACTACCTCCCACACCACCTTGGCTGCATCCACCAGCTCTCTAGGTAAGGAGTTCAGACCTCCACTCTCGCTGCCAGCTGCATGCTTGACAGGAGTGGTGATGAGGCGCACAGGAGCGTACAGCATACCCAGCTTGGGACGTGCCTGATGCACCACGGGCCCCTCCTCTCCCGTTGCTTCACCATGGTCAGCAGAAGCAGCAGGTCCTGCTCCCTCTTCCTCAACACCAGCAGTGTGAAGCTCAACACGAATGCCTTTTTTGGCAGTGTAGATGGTGAGGGGTGCGCCTGGCACTATGGCATGAGAGAGTTCATACAGGCTAAGCGGTCCTCCTGTGAACATCCTCTCCCCTGTGCTTGTTGCTACCAGACCTGGAGAAGATGGCAGGCAGATCTAGACAGATCTAGACAGATCTAGACAGAGAGTAGGCAGATCTAGACAGTATGGCAGCATCTATGAATCTGTGACAGGTTTAACAAACACCAGAAAAGCAAACCATATGCGAGTCCTCATTTTGCGACAGGTTCAAAGACATCTATCAGGTCATGACATCACCATGCAGATTGCGTCGTTCATGCATCCATGCACTCACCACAGGCCTCCATGAGCCTGGCCTCCCCAGACAGGATGCCCAGCTGTGTCTCCACATCATTCACATAACGCATTGCACCAGGAGAGCTTGTACTGCTCATGCTAAACATGCAGTCCGTCACTGCAAGCCTCCGGTTAATAGCTGCCATCTCCATTACAGTGCTGTGCATCAAAGGGGCTCCAGCCTGCAAACAGATTGTGTTTTGAAGGAAGATTGCATACAAGGGAAGGATCTCTATAAAAATCGGAAGGACGAAGACATACTTATTGCATCGTTGTTTGGGAGCAGATAACCTATTATCAGGGTTCACCAGAGCTCCAAAACCTAATGTGTTGCAGGAGTGTACTCAATGACATTGTAAACACTCAAGCACTCATAGCCCTGCTGACATTCATGCTGAAGCAATCTGACTAAATCAGGTGTCTTCCAAATCACATGGATCTTGTTTGTTCTCACATTCATGTGGGTCTGTGCAAAGCACAACTGGAATTGACCCCTGTATCCAGTCTTATAAGCCCTCAGGGTTCCGTCAGGCCAGCGCACATTCCACACATTCTCAGATGCCTGCATTAAAAAGAATTCAAATTCAATTGCATTTATACATAATCTCAGATCTAAGCCTCAACTCATGAATCTCTCCCTTGCATCCATATTTCTCAGCGCATGACCATTTCCTCTTTACTACTTCCAAGATGATTGAAAGTTATATGAAAATTCTCAAGGTATCATTTAAGTGATAGTGACTTCACTTTTTTAGACAGCTACCATGCTACATGCATGACACACCTCGCTGTAGCGACCAGT
Source organism: Chlamydomonas eustigma (assembly GCA_002335675.1). Lineage (NCBI taxonomy): Eukaryota > Viridiplantae > Chlorophyta > Chlorophyceae > Chlamydomonadales > Chlamydomonadaceae > Chlamydomonas > Chlamydomonas eustigma. The sequence continues at coordinate 76,349 of BEGY01000087.1, read as the reverse complement.
CATTCTTCTACTCACTCTCCCAACTAGCACCCCAATGGTTAGAGCCTTCTCAGAATTCTGGACTGCTGCTCCTTCACGGAAAGCACGTTGGACCAGCATTCCTGGCGCAGCGTTGGCTACACAGAGAAGAGACATGGGTTGAGATAGTCAGAAGTCAAGCGAAGGAATAGAGGCTCCCATATGTGACATCATGCATGTGCAGTTGAGTGAAGCCCATCACCTTCTGCTACACATCAAAGGATTACAATTGCCTACATGTCACGGACTTCATTTGAATGCCTAGCAATTACATAAACCCTGACCCCTATCTTATGCAGGCTCACCATCAGTGACAGGAACCCCTTGTAAGTGCCTGGGCATGATATACCCATGGCCCCTGCGAGCTACTTGCTTGTCCACATCCTGAGAAGAAGCTGGCAGCAGCACTGCTTCATCATACCAGAAGCTCTGTGTACTGCCATATTTCCGTACCTAGAGAGCAAAAAGTGTGATATCATAAGAGCTTAACGTACGCTACATTTCTTGACTTTTGCGTACATCTGCCAATGAATCTCTGTGGCCTCCTTACCATGATCCCCCTCCATGCACCAGGGCCATGGTCCCTGACCACAACTCCAATGTCGTCCCTGGGCAGAGGCTCCAGCATCCTCCCACAGCGCCTGGCCTTGAGGAGAGCAGGGATACTGATAGGCTCATAACAGGCCATGGGGCCACGATCTGCTCCAGGCTGAAGGTGGACTGCCAGCTGGAAAGATTGTAAGAGTTAAAAACAAGACAGGGTGTGAACGAGAGTGGAGGGCAGAGGCCATAGCCTTACAATCAGGGTGCTTAACTTATTCGTAAACTGCTGCTTTGCTTGCATTGATTGTACTTAAGTTCGCATGAAGTGCATACTCCAAGCAAAGCAAGCTTGTTTTGTGATAATGTCACTGAAGATTGTTTCGCACTTTGTTCAGCTTGACAAGGCTGCCAAGAAGGAGGGGCTGTGAGGCAGCTGACACGGAGCCCACCACATGGGCTGTGGGGCCTTTCCAGAAAGCAGCACGGCCCCCAAAGGTAAGACAGGAGGAGCATGAGGTGCAGCAATCGACCTTGGTGCTTGGCGGTAAGGGAATGCCTGAGCCCCCACCATGACCAACCTTAGCAGCCACCTCATTCAGCAGACGCACTCGTAGCAGCGCCTTCTCTACATGGAAGGTCTGAGAGATCTGCAGAAGTTGATGAAAAGAGAGGTGGATGGCAATTTGCGCAGACAGCATTATTCCTGTCGTCATAATTATGCATTTTTGCGTGTAAAGCATAAACACTTTTTAAATTATTCGGATCAGTGAAAATTTGACCCCACATACAAAAAATGGAAACATTCAATGGGCCTTATAACTTACTGTTAGGTTCTCTCCAACAGATAACTTACTGTCAGGTTCTCTCCAACAGATACCTTACTGTCAGGTTCTCTCCAACAGATACCTTACTGTCAGGTTCTCTCCAACAGATAACTCACTGTTAGGTTCTCTCCAACAGATGTCAGCCCGTTACCCAGCTCGCAATCTCTTGTCATACCTCCCTCCCACACCACTCTCCACACCACACTGGATCCGTCCCCACCAAAGCTCAGTGGTTTCACCAGAGTGCCCTTTGCGCCCTTTGTAATATCCTCAATAGGGACGCCTTCCTTGGCTGTGTACATGTTGATCACTCCCCCAGGCACAAGACCATGGCATAGTTGGTACAGGCCCTTGGCATCAGGGCTGTACATGGGCAAGGTGTCCCTAGGGCCTGCACTACAGCCCCAAACCACCTGGGAAAAATGTGCAAATCATGAACTTGTCAGAATATACATGTGAATGTAAGGTCTAGGCACATTGCTTCAAACTCAGGTACAGCAAACAATCATCTGTTGAATTCCAATCTGTCACATTGATCACAGGGACGAGTCAAGATACTGGGAAGTAAGACCTGAATCATGCCTTTGCGCAATGAGAGGAGGAAGCAATGAGTGACTTCTTCTGTCACCTGCAAGACAGTCTGCCCTGCCTCCAGCATTGCCACTCCTAGGGAGCCAGGCACCTCATCATCCGTGCTGGGCTTTGACCACAGAGGGCTGCGCACCACTGGCATGTACCCTACATCCTGGCCCAGTAGCAGGCCCTCCACATGGCCTCGTGCCAGAGGGGCACCAGCTGCCAGGTGCAACTGGAAGTGGCAGAGCTCAAAGCGATTATCAGCACCTATTGAGTGTGTGCAGATGGTACCATCGGGCCACCTCACCCGCCACAGAGTGCCTGTCTCATCCGCCTGCACAGGTATCAAAAAGTGTAGATTAGGTGCTTAGCATACTTCTGAAGCTCAAAAAGTGCAATCATGTCAGTTGGAACAGTTGTTGGTCAGAAAGGACACTGCAATCATGTCAGTTGGAACAGTTGTTGGTCAGCATGGACACTAGTTGGAACAGTTGTTGGTCAGCATGGACACTGCAATCATGTCAGTTGGAACAGTCGTTGGTCAGCATGGACACTGCGACTGCTGAGGCAGACAGTTACTCACTGGCTCCAGTAACACCCCAACCACTGACTTGGCTGACTTCTTATCAATGGCATCCTGGAGTGCCAAGGTACTGTCCATTGCCTCATCTAACGCAACAGAGGACACTACTTTCCGATCCCAAAAGTGATAACCCAGCTGCACCGGCGCCCCTGCATGAGCTGTGAAGGGCATGACTGGAGGTCCATCTGTGGGAGGTGGCAACAAGTCAGCACGCAAATGCTTCATAGCTTCTGCATGTGAGGCCCTGGCAAGCTGCCCTGGTGCACACCACACCATCTCGTCATCTAGAAGGTCCCGCACCTTGAGATCAGAGGAGCAGTAAATGAGCGCAGCTCAACAGGATGTGTGGGGATTCAGGCACACTAAAATCTTGCATCATGGACAGTGAAGACAAAGCGAAGGAAGGCTGAGTAAGTCAAAGAGGTCCGGGAAATGTCAAGAATAACAGATCCATTGCTGGACAGCTTTTGAGTCCCTCTGAGCCAGACAGCAGACATGCAGCTTCATAGTCTATAATAGTTGTGGCTAAATTTAGTGACAATCAGGGATATGGGAGGGACATGATTGGCTCTGTATTTGGTGACAATCAGGGATATGGGAGGGACATAATTGGCTCTGTATTTAGTGACAATCAGGGATATGGGAGGGACATAATTGGCCCTGTATTTAGTGACAATCAGGGATATGGGAGGGACATAATTGGCTCTGTATTTGGGTCATGTAGTCTGGTCTTACCTTGAACTGAGCCTGGGAGCCTGGACCAATATCATCCACTACCACACCCAGTAAACGGTCACCCCTCTCTGTGGCATTGAATCCACCCCGGCAAGCAGATTCGTACAGAACAATGGAGCCAAGAGAGACCCGGACCTTGAGTCACAAGATACAAGCACATGGAAGCAGTGAGTCACAAGATACAAGCACATGGAAGCAGTGAGTCACAGGATACAAGCACATGGAAGCAGTGAGTCACAGGATACAAGCACATGGAAGCAGTGAGTCAGAGGCATAAGCACGTAAGAATACAGGAGGTGCAAAGGCGTATGAGCAGGTATGGTGGGAAAGCAAGGTGCAAAGAAGGGTGAGAGAGTTGTGATTTGCCATGAATGAGTGTAAGTACATGGTTAGTACATTTTTTAAGAGCATTCATCAAGTACCTCTCTTCCTCTGAAGTACATGTCATAAATAAAGTGTAGGAGTTAGTTGACCAGCGAGTGAGTTAGTTGACCAGCGAGTGAGCAGCACATTTGTGCAATGATGGATAGAAGCTCACCATTTGGATCATGCTTGCAAGTCGCTTCTGTTGTTCTGCATCCTGATGGGCTGTAATAGCCAGCAGCAGGGTAGCCAGCCGAGCTTGCTCAAACCTGGAGATGCCATCCTCCTGCCAGATCATGGCAGCCTGCACCAGGTGGTGCCAGCGCTGTACATCATTCACAATGCGGAGCTCTGCAGCCTGCAGGAGAGGATCAAGGCAAGTGAAGAGAGCAAACAACAGGGAATGAGGGCTTTGGTATGCATAAGGGGCTGAAATAATGAATTCCAGTTAGAGGGACATGAGGGTCATGATTTGTATCATTAAATGTTATGAAACATGGTCAGAGGATGATTGCTTAATCACAAGGGTAACCATGCTTGGCAACAAAGGTAAACAATTACCTGGGTGATTGGACATTGCAAGGATAAGGGCAGATACTTTACTCTTTCTTATCAGGGTTCAGCCAAAATCATATGTACCCACCAGAGGGAGCAACTTGATAAGAGCATGCTCCTGAAGCAGTGCAGCAAGCTGCTGGGAAGGTGTCCTTGGTTGATCTGAAACTGCAGTGAGGACTGGAGAGTCAAACACCTCCTGCTGCCTCCTTCCCAAAGAGGTACTGTTGGCCTGCTTCATGGCTGTGGATCCACTGACAAGTGGGAAGGCAGAGGCTGGGCGGGGCCTGCTATTGAGGCTGCCGGCAGCAGACATGGTGCTGCGCGCAGTGCCAGGGCGGTTAGGGCTCAGCCTGCCTGTGGCGCTGGGGCTGCCGTCAGGCAGCTGAATGCCCAGTGCCTGCAGCGCCCTCTGCAGTGGTGACAGCAACTCAGTTTCCACGTAGCATCGCTGTAGGTCCTCCTTGGTGACATCAGCCAGCTCAGTGATCTGCAAGATAAGCCACATCAGAGTGCCAAAGAGGAGGTTCAATAGGAGTGTCAACCAAGCTTGTTACAGCTTGTCCTGTACATATCCACACAATGTTCACACTTACTCCACACTAGATTATCTGCCTAATAACTTACCTCATGGATGCCCAGCAGCCCACACAGGGGAACCAGCAAGGTGGTCCTAGCGGCATCTTTCCCACTGCTAGCAAACTCTGCACAAATTCCGCTACGCATGTGCAGCCAGGCAGCAGCAGCACTGGCTTGCCTCAGGCAGCGCTTGGCTGCAACCCCTTGAGGAGCCTCCATCTGCATGCAGTGCCATTCAGTCTTCAAGGGTTTGATATACCCTGTTGCATCATCCAAACCATTGTCATCTGTAGGTCCGCCAGCTGCCGTTTCCCAACGTCCCACAAACAGCGGAGCGAATGGGAGGCTGGGACGAGGTACCATCTCTTGAGACTCGATAGCCACTCGCTGCAGCTCTGGGTCAAGATAGAAGACAAACCTGCGGTCCTGATCCAGCATCAGTCCCTCAGTGAGTCCGAGATAGCTGATGGGGTACAGGTGCAACATGGCATGCTCCCCAGAGTCACTACGGAGACTGCCTACAGTGCCGCCAGCGGCTACCTGCCTAGGAGAGCCTGCACCATTGGTGGCACTGAGTGCTGGCAGGGAGGCGGATCCTGCACTGGAGGTGGGGCGGCGCTTGGTCAGAGTGCGGTACAATGCGTACTTCTCGATTCCTGATTTTGTTCCAGCACTGTCCTCTTCTCCTGCATCCTCCTCTGCTGTGAGGTCAAGCACCTCCTCGTGGATTGTGAACCAGATTGTCCTTTCATTGGCAGAAGAAGAGATACCAGCTGTTGCAGCACTACTAGGGGATGTACCCTCAGCAGGTCGGGCAGCACCATACCGTAGCACTTCGGCATCGTCCAGGTCCAAAGGGGCTGGTGGTACGAAAACAGGAGTCATGGGGCGGGGTGAAAGTGTGGATCGACCAGGAGCGTAGTGTGAAGAGCCACGTTGCGCAGTTGTGGGGCGGATAGCGCCTTTATTGCTTGATTTGAATCCTGAGGGTCTCCTTGTTGCAGAGTCTGGGCTGCTCTGTGATGAGGTTGCAGCGGTTGGGGTTGAGGGTGGAGAAGGAGGGGTGTCTGAGACTGATGGCTTGCGGGCTGCTCTCTCTTCTCTCAGGCGTTGAGCTTCTTCCTCGGCAGACTTGAGCAGCTGCTCTGTCCAGGACTTATCAGTTGCATTAGAAATGAAGGCAGGGCTGGCATCTCCTTCTTTCATCAACATGAGGGCCACCTCCGGATGGCGCATGAAAGCTGCAAGGGCTAAAGGAGTTTCAGCCTTCTTAGACTCTGTAGTAGGGTTGCATGGTGCTTTGGCTTCTATGAGCAACTTGACAATCGCAGCATTTCCTTTGAAGGCTGCATGGTGCAAGGGAGTGTACGACCTAGCGTCTAGCACGTCTAACTTGGATCCGGTCTTCAGTAGTAGTTTACACGCTTCTATGTGCCCACGAGCGCAGGCTAGATGAAGTGGTGTTAATTTTTCTTGCGGCGTTCCCAAGTTTATCGTTTGGACGCCACCGTTCGCGAGCAGCACATTAAGGATGTCTACATTGCCTTGATGAGCTGCAATCTGCAAGGCAGTCTCTCCACTGTCATCGGCTTTGGCTGCACAGGAAGGGTCACAATCGCATAGAGATATTACGGTATCTAGGTTGCCCTGTCGAACTGCTAATACCAGATGTGAGGGGGATATCTTATGGACTTGACCACTCATTTTGTTTGCAACATGTGAGTCAGTGGGAAATCATGTAAACGTTTCAGACTTAGATGAGTCACTCTGTCACAGCAAACTACATTAAAAAGTTAATAATTATATTGTCATAAAGCCAACGTATAAGTTGCAGCTGTTGGCATTTACTCATAAATCATTTTGCATTTCATGGTACAGCAGTACATGTTTAGATTATGAATACGGGCGGTAGTGCAAGAGTTTCTTTTCCTTACATTGACAGCGTATGCTCGAGACAAAACTGCCTCAATTACGTACTTTCAACACAATCATGAGAGTGAGTGCTTTCAGTAAGGTGAAGAATGTAACTTTGATTGGAATCAACAAGGCCTTAACAAATTCTTAAAACTAAATAAACTAAATTTAACTAAGTCCCGGTTAAAATATAGAAATTATTTATTGAAGTGCATCTCGTTGGTCATGATAAGTGTGGACATAGCACATCAATAAACGTTGTTCGTCTCCGCAGCATTGACTATCAGCATGCTAAGGCTGCTTCAAGACTTATACAATAGACTCAGCGAGCTCGTTGGCAGTAACCTTAATGGTTTCTTTGCCGGCATTGCTGTTGCATTATTCATGTTATGGTCCAATAAGACGTCGCATCCTTTAACTTCTTCAAACACCCAACTTCAATCAAAAGATGAGAAAGTTCCTGAATCAGAAGCCGCAGCAGCGGAAACTACTGGAGGGGATGATGAGGTGTTACTCATTCTCAAAATCGAGTATGTGTTTTCATGTCCTTACGAAAATGGTTGCATGTATCAGGTTAAACATAAGGAACAAGTTGATCGGTTGATCTCTAGAGCACACCAACATCGCAAAACCATGAACGACGACAAGTTCACGATTGAGCACATGGTGCTAGCCCTGGCAGAGAACCAAAGGTATGTAAGAAAGTACCCTGGTTTGCTACATGTAAAAAAGAATTCGTGAAGGCACAACCCAAACCTTCTGCATGAGGTACCTGCCGCAATAAGAAAGCCTTGCTGATACACATGAGCTACCTGCCATCCAGATTCACCGAGATCCTGTCATGTGCGGAGGGATTGACTGAAGACCAGGTAAAACAGGCAATTCGCAAGAGCCGCATCATGTACAACAGGTGAGAATCAGATTTGCACCTCATGCGCACTTTGAGATGTTGAAAGGATAGATATATAGCTCCTTTGGATGCATGTTTGTCATTTGACCTAAGTTTATGAGAGAAAGGCAGATGATCTGATTTGCTGTGTTTAGGGGAACCAATAATGAGGAACTGATGCCTGAGGAACCCCAGACAGCCCTTACTAAGTACTCCAAGAATCTCACTGCTCTGGCCAGAGAGCACAAGCTGGACCCTGTCATAGGGAGAAATGATGAGCTCAGACGGTGCGCATGAATAATAATGAATATGTCAACTTTGAGGAGGCACAAGCCTGAACATTTATGTAGCTGTCACTGATAACTGGTACGTCACCTCTTATTGCTTGTATGAATTGGCTTCAGGTACAAGTATGTCAGCTCCACTCATATTCTCTTTTCTGGGTTCCTCATGCAACACACACCTCTGTTGGGTTGCTCTTTTCATACCTCCCTCCTTAGACTTGAAAGTTTCCACAGTGAATCCCAGAATCTTTTAAAACTTCTGCAAGCGCTTTCCAATTCCAGAAGCATGTCTCTTTACTTCATATGACTATAATGCATACGAAGCTCCTGTACCCGGTCAGGGTGATCAACATCTTATCTCGACGCACCAAGAACAACCCTGTCATCCTCGGGGATCCAGGAGTGGGGAAGACTGCGCTTGTGGATGGCCTAGCTCAGCGCATAGCTGCAGGGGATGTACCTGATGTCTTGAAAGACTGTTCTGTCATGTCTCTGGACATGGGGCTGCTAATGGCAGGTATGAATGCTATATACCTGCAGGAAATGTGCACAACTAAAGCAGATGTGTACTAAAGCCGGATCATCTGAAGGAGGAGAGCTTGATACCCTGCTTATGTGCGATTATGAGGGTTTCACTGTAATATGCACAGCTTTGGCCAGCATGTACTAAAACCAGATCATATGAAGGAGGAGAGCTTGATACCCTGCATATGTGCGATTATGAGGGTTTCACTGTAATATGCACAGCTTTGGCCAGCATGTACTAAAACCAGATCTGGTGCAGCCTCAGCACCTTGTGATCTTCTGATTTAGTCTGTCTTTTGCATTCATGAAGTATTGTCAAGTGGATGGTTTTTCACTACAAAGCTCTGCAAACCTCCATCTTTCTTCTGTGTATAGGTGCCTTCATGCCAGGAGAGTTTGAGGAGCGCATGAAAGGAGTCCTCCAAGAGCTCACTGCTGTGACAGAGGATACATCTAACAAGTATGTCTTTGTATGTCCCTGAATAAATGTTGAGGAAGTTAGTTTAAGGTGCAGCCGCATTAGGCACCTTGTTTGTCACATTTGCAGTTTGACTGGGAGTGATGTGTGTTATTCTCTTTTGTTGGAACTGATAACTGTTGTTCTTTTGCTTGGTGTAAAATATTTTTAAAAACTTCAGGGCTAGAAGAGTGATTTTTCCTACCATCCTATCTCTGTATGTAAAAGGCTTGTGGTTACACCCCTTCCCACCCTCCACCAGGTACATCCTTTTCATTGATGATATCCACACCGTGACTGGTCCCAACGCTCAGCAGGGTGGAGGCGTGATGGACGCCTCCATTCTCTTGAAACCTCTTCTTAGTCGCGGGGAGCTGCGCTGCATTGGAGCCACCACGCTGGACAAGTACCGCAAGTTCATTGAGAAGGACCCGGCTTTGGAGAGAAGATTCCAGCAGGTCTATATCAGAAGGCTAATCATTTGCAACACCCTTTTCCTTACTTGGAATGACAGGCTGCATGTGCATCTCCTTGTGCCCTTCTTGTACATGTATGTGCACCTCCTTGTGCCCTTCTTGTACATGCATGTGCACCTCCTTGTGCCCTTCTTGTAAATGCATGTGCACCTGCGTTACTTGTGTTGGTGTTTATTTAATGTTGCTTGCTGTAATCATCGTACTGCCTGCGTCACAGCTAATGTAGAAGAGTCCTGATGGGTGTGGCCGCTTGTCCTTCTTGACCTGATCAGTGTAGCTGCGTGTCCCTCTTGACCTGCTTCAGGTACCCATTGAACCTCCCTCAATGTAGCTGCTTGTCCCTCTTGACCTGCTTCAGGTCCCCATTGAACCTCCCTCAGTGTAGCTGCGTGTCCCTCTTGACCTGCTTCAGGTCCCCATTGAACCTCCCTCAGTGACACAAACTGTCTCCATCCTCAGAGGGCTTAGAATGCGATATGAGAAGCACCACACTGTGCGTATCTCCGACAAAGCCCTCGTGGCTGCCGCAACTTTGAGTGATCGGTACATCCCAGACCGCTTCCTACCAGACAAGGTACTTGACTTCCTTTTGGTTTTGAGTATGAGGTAGACATATAAAATGTGCATGCAATGGGTTCATCAAAGGGTAGTGATAGAAATTGAGTCCTATTGAATCTGACAGATACATTGTTTGGGTCGGTCAGATTCAGGTAGAGAAATGTTTCTTACAGTCTCATGTTGACCTGAACAGGAGATATATCTATTCCTAGCAAAGATGCCAAACTAAGAGTAGATGCAATAAGACCTTCATCTCTAAAATGCTGCAACCTGCAGGCCATTGACTTAATTGATGAAGCTACCGCCAGGGTTAAGATGGACAAGACCCTGAAGCCTGAGGTGATCAAATTTGAAAGACCTCTTGTAATGGTTTATTAGGGTTAATTGGGTTTATAGTTATTCCCAGTATCTTATGACGCGCATCCTCGTCAATATGAAGATGTAGCCCAGATAGGGTGATGAACTGAGGATGTGCCTCACGACAGCAGATGATGTCCCTAGACAGTGCCTAGCATGGCACTAGCTGTCTACACATTCCGGCTCCCTACACATTCCAGCTCCCTACACATTCCAGCTCCCTAGATATTCCGGCTCCCTAGACATTCCGGCTCCCTAGACATTCCGGCTCCCTAGAGATTCCGGCTTCTCTCAAGCTCAGATGCATATATTGAATTGGTTGCAAACAACGTAACTATCAATTACTCTTAGACCTGTTTTGATTCCATGTTAGTTTCATAGCTGTTTGCTTATTTCCTAATTTGCTTATTTTTCAACTTTGCCTTTTTAGGCGCTAGATAAGATAGATCGCAGGATCAGGGATTTAGAGGCAGAGAGGAAGATGTTGAGGCGCGGTGCTGGGGGTGATCGTGGGGACTCAGAGACACTGTCTCTGTTGGAGGAGGAGCTAGCATCCCTTAAGGAGAAGAAGGTTGAGATGGACGGGGTGTACCGCTATGATATGAGTGAAGTGGAGCAGCTAGCTGGCATCCAGGAGGAGCTTGACAGGTATCAAACAAACACCTGGTACTGGGAATGTGGACTTAATTTACAAGGCAGTTGTGTCGATGTGATATGTGCAGGGCATTTTTTGTTAGCAGGTTTTAGGCATATGTAGAGGTGGTTATGATTGAAGCAAGGGCCCTACTTATGTTGAGGTGGTTATGATTGAAGCAAGGGCCCTACTTATGTTGAGGTGGTTATGATTGAAGCAAGGGCCCTACTTATGTAGAGGTGGTTATGATTGAAGCAAGGGCCCTAATTATGTTGAGGTGGTTATGATTGAAGCAAGGGCCCTACTTATGTTGAGGTAGTTATGATTGAAGCAAGGGCCCTACTTATGTAGAGGTAGTTATGATTGAAGCAAGGGCCCTTATTATGTTGAGGTGGTTATGATTGAAGCAAGGGCCCTAATTATGTTGAGGTGGTTATGATTGAAGCAAGGGCCCTAATTATGTTGAGGTGGTTATGATTGAAGCAAGGGCCCTAATTATGTTGAGGTGGTTATGATTGAAGCAAGGGCCCTACTTATGGAGACCTTTCTATGACTCAGGCTCAATGCAGAGATTGAGGAGGCAGAAGAGGCTGGGGATGAGGCAGCTGCAGAGAAGCTGAGATGTACTCACAGGGTGGAGGTGCTGAAGAAGATGAGGTGAATCTTGCTTACAGACAATAACAAATTCATGCAGAAACCAAATCAAGATTTCTTAGGACATGCTTGATGGAATCAGATATTGCAGCCCTCTCCTGATTGAAATATGGCGCTTACTTTCTTTAAGAGGAAATATACATTGCTAACTGGAGATAGAGGTGCTTTCCTTCACTTTTTCCAAAATTCTAACTAAGATTCAATGTGCTTTTGTGTTCAGGTCAGCACAAGAGGCAGTGTTAAAGGCAAGAGGGAGAGGTCATGTTCCAATCCTTAGCTCCAGAGGAGAGGTCACAGAAGCAGACATTGCTGGCGTAATAAGCAGCTGGACAGGTGAGAGAGAGTAGTATGTTGGCGGGAAAATGTATAGCTGTATGTAGCAAGACTCAAAGATGGGCCCTCCCTATCACATGCAGAGAGGCGGCCTTAATATTAAGAGCCTTTTTCAAACCCTTAATCCCTCTTGAAACTTCTGCTCATGATTTGGACTTGTTTTGGACATTCAGCACTACCTCATGGCTGTCATCATGCACAAGCCCTTCTCCACCCTGTACAGGCATCCCCCTGACAAAGCTGGTAGAGAGTGAGCGTGATAAGCTGCTGCTACTCACTGAGGAGCTTCACAAGCGCATCATTGGGCAGGAGGAGGCGGTGGAGGCTGTAGCTGAGGCCATACACAGAAGTAGAGCTGGCATGAAGGATCCCAACGGTCCCATTGCTAGCTTCTTGTTTTTGGGACCAACTGGTGAGAGAGAAGCTTAGATCCTGTACCATTGACCTTGACATCTGTTGACATGGAAACCTGACCCAAGTTTGAGGTTTCCCCAACTTCCTTCACAGGACTATGGAGTTTTAAGGGTTTAGGGTTGTATGAAGATGTAAAGATGCTTCTTATCACTTTACAGGTGTGGGTAAGACTGAGCTAGCAAAAGCACTGGCTGCATACTTGTTCAACAGTGAGGATGCCATGGTTAGACTGGACATGAGTGAATATATGGAGAAGCATGCTGTTTCAAAGTTGATAGGTGCCCCCCCCGGGTATGTGGGTTTTGATGAGGTAAGCCTGGTTAAGGCTGGCATAGCAATAATTGAAGCTGTCACAAAAAACTTGTCCTCATTCCATGTGTTTCATCTTCTCGTATCTGATACATTGAGTAAGATAGTCCTGTTGCGCGACAGTTCGATGGCCTTTGCATGTTTATTTGCAAAACTCCAGCTCAAATTCAAATTCCATGTGTAAATGAGCCCCTCAATGCATTGTGATCTTCTGCATGCTTACAGGGTGGTCAGCTGACGGAGCAGGTGCGCAGGAAACCGTACACTGTAGTCCTGTTTGATGAGGTGGAGAAGGCTCATGTTGATGTGTTCAACCTGTTGCTTCAACTGTTGGATGATGGCAGAGTAACAGACTCACAGGCAAGTCATGGGCCACTCTGTGTCACAGCGTTGCATCACATTCATTATTTATGCCTAGTTTGCTCTTTGTGGCTGGGTTTTGATGTCATATTGTTTTTAGAGATCAATGGCTCTGCAGGCTTAGAAGTATCTGTCCTCCCCTAAACCCTGAACTGAAGCCTAAATGTCATGATGTTCCGCCCTGGCTCATGTTCTATGTTTTATTCCTTTGAAGGACTACATGATCATACTATCACTGTAGGGCCGCACTGTGTCTTTCAAGAATGCCATCATCATCATGACCTCTAATCTGGGCAGTGCTGAGATTTATAAGGAGTCTGCTGCTGCATCAAAAGGCGTTACTAAAATGCCTGCTGCTGGGAAGGGAATGAAGGATCTGGTTATGGATGAGGTAAGCATTTGAATCACGACTCTCCAGTGCTCATCATTCATGTCAGAACTTGTAGGACTCGAATCTAGCATTTAGTTAATGAAATGCTGCTTTCAAGTATGCTTTCAGATGTGCTTGTTTTACTTTGAACCTGTTATAACCCGAGTCTGCTCTCCCCTCCTAAAGGTTCGCAAGCACTTCAAGCCAGAGTTTGTGAATCGTATTGATGAGTTCATCATCTTTGATCCTCTAAGGTCGGACCAGATCCACCACATCGTGCGCATGCGCATGAAGGGAGTGGCCAGTCGCTTGGCTGAGCGCAAAATGAAGCTCGTGAGCATGGAAGCAGACCCTTTTCAGATGATCCATTCTGAGTGAAATGATGTTTACTCTTATCCGTCTTGAAAGTGTAGAATAGCAGCTTTGACACTAAGAAAAGTGTCAATCTCATAGTCTGTATTCCTGTCACCAAATGCCTGTGCAAATAGGGAGAACAGAGCTCAATTTCAAATTTATGCAGTACCTTGAGTCTGTTTACTGAACTCATGGGTATCCTCAGTTATTGAGAGAGAGTGCTGTCGAGTATCTGGCAAATAAGGGCTTTGATCCAGTCTTTGGGGCACGCCCTGTGAAGAGAGTGATCCAGAGAGAATTAGAGACTACTTTAGCTCGAGCTTTACTTCGAGGAGATTTCCAGGCAAGATTCCACACATTCCTGACTTTTCCCCAGCATGTGAGGCAAATCACATTAACAGCACCATAATTAGCTTGTATTATGGCTCAAAAGCTGATGGCCTGTCTCAAACCCTCATACCCCTTTTGCTTCTCACAAGGGGTATGCTAAACCTGCTTTGCTCACTAAATAATTGCTGGTATTTGGTACCCTGACAGGAGGGAGACAGGGTGGTGGTCAGTGTCCCTTCTGGGAGTCACAGCCTTGTATTTCAAAGAGTTCCGCCTACTGAGGAGGTACCACCTGAACCACAACCTCCTCTGAGTGTTAAAGAGGAGACTGCAGCAATTGAGAAGGACTTCTCCAGTGCTAATGGCTCATCCACTACAGCAGTCACTGAAGGTTGGTGCTGGCTTTGTTTACATTCAAAACTGTGCTTTTTGGCGGTCTTAATATGTCTTAATCTGTTGGTCTGCAGTTGAAACCAAAAAGGAGGATCAGAACGTGGTAGCCTCCTCTGCACGTCCTGTGAAGTTTGATCCATTGAGAAAAATGAGCCAATTACAAAGCCAGGGTGTGGATATCAGCAAAGACGGCCATGCTGCACGCTCAGATCCATCCTCATTACCAACTTCTGAGGGATAATTTCCCAGGATCCTCGAGAATAGTAACATGTGTCTTATGTGTAATGCAAGAGCTTACCGGAAAGTTAGTGACTTCACTTACCTAAAAGTCATATGAAGGAAGTATCTTCGCCCATGTTGTGCATACAGGAAATCGCTCGTAATTTTTAAATACGAATAAAAGAAAATACATGAATAATAATAATAATAATAATAAAACGCCAAAGCGTAGCTTGACGTAGAGGACAGAAGAACTCTGCCTCACCGTTCAAAAGTATGAAAAAAGCTATGGAGGATGATCCAAAAGAATGGGAGGGGAAAAGGAGTTTTCAAGTTTACGACGGGTACGAAGGATGCAGGAGAAAGAGAAAATAGAGTGACGAGTCAAAGAGCGATATAGCCGAAGAGCAGCCGGGATGGAGATGCCTAAGAGGTGCAAAGTTGTTGGGAGAGGAGTAAATAAAGTACCACTGACACCAATGAGAATAAGATGTACGGTAGGGGTGCTGGAAGGGAATGGAATAGGAGGAATAGGGGTTGANAGGGGACAGAAACCGGACGGAGTAGGGCATGGGAGTCATGTCGGGCTGAGAGGGCAAGGCGCCAACCATTGAATGTAAGTACTTGACAGAGAAGAAGGTGCTGACTAGATTTGTGGGTGAGTGTGTGGTAATATGAGGTATCAGAAGTATATCCCACCTCAATGATGTGGAGTGTACAAGTAGATTGGAGGGTAGTTATGTTTTTATGGTAGTGGCGATGTGTGGGGCAGAGGAGACCGTTAGAGAGGAGATGATTGTAATGCGAGTGACTTAAGCCTTCAATGAGAAGGATGTCTGGACGTTTGTTGGGATCAAAGGTCGGTGGGAGGTGGGGAGGTGTGCGGGGTGTGAGCCAAGTGGGTAGTCGAGTGGAGATGACACCAGGGGGGAGTTGAGAGGTGGAAGTAGCATCCATGATCATAATAGAGTCTCCTAACAAGCCATTGCGGAGCGTGGATTGTAACCGGCATACTGCCTGGTTATGGCGCAGGATGTAAAGTGCTTTCAAGTGAGGGTGAGTACAGCCACCAAAAAGGTGGCCGGGGGTATCATGTGGGAAAGAACAGATAGGGCAAGATCCATTAGTAATTGTTGTACGTGTTGTATGGTATGGGCGATGATGTCGTAATGCTAAGGCTGATGTCCAGAGGAGGTTGGCGTGGGTATGCAAGATATTACGTACAGTCGAAAAAGGAATAAGGAGGTCCCAGAGGAGTGTCCGACAAATGGGAAGGATGTGATGATGTAAGAGCCGGAGGTGCGTGTACGTTGGACATGGTCTGTGAGTTTGGCCATCAGTGATATGGGGGCAGTGGGTGGTGAGGTATGAATGAAGTGCCACAGTGAGGTTGGAGGCAAAGCGGGTTTGCTGGGGGGAAGTGTTTGTGGTGGTAGTTGTAGTGGAATATATGGACGAGGCGGTGCTAGATTGGCAAAACTGAGGAGAGGTGGTGAAGGATGGGTGCACCATTTCTAAGGCTAGGGAGGGATTGTTTGTCGTCGTATAGGAGGTATTGGAGGGAGATGAGTTAGTGGGTGAAGTAAGAATGGTGGGGGGTATGGGAGGCTGTGGGTGGGAAGATATTGTTGGATATTGTTGAAATGGATGTGGGATTGGATTAATTGGAGGAGTGATGTTGTGTGGGGATGATACAGGAGGAGTAAAATCAGGTGATTGATGAAACGGGTGTGGTATTGTATGTCGGGGTGAGTAAAGAATTTGCGGCAATGCAGGGAGGGAAGCAAAATGTTGGTTCGAAATGAGATGGGATGAGAACGAACAAGTGGTGGGGTGTTGGAGGGTTTGTTTGGCTCCGTAATCTGCAAGTTCGTTGCCATGAATACCAATGTGTGATTTCACCTTTTGGAGTGTAATGAAGGCACCCTTTTGGAGAAGCAGAATGATGACATGGCGTATAGCTAAAAGGAGAGGGGCATGTTTGTGTTCTGAGAGGGTAATTGGATGTTGGGATAAAGCACCTTTAATAGCATAGAGAGAGGCAAGGGAGTCTGTGAAGATGAGGATGTGGTCTGGGTGTTGTGGATGTGGAGCAGGTGTGTTAAGAGTAGGAGAACGTGATGATGAAGGGACGATTGTACTAAAAGGAGGCAAAGAGTCGTTATAAGTAGAAGGAGGGGTGCGTAATATACAATACTGCAAGTCATGAGAGGACACTTGGGATAATATGCATTAAGGAAACAGCTTTCTTGCAGATGATGACCAAGTAGTAATTACTCAAGATGTTTCAATTAATTGCGAATCTCTTATTTATTTCACGTAACGTCTAAATACGTCTGAACAAAATTTTGTGCAAGAGTACGGAACACTCTTGTCAAAAAGTAAGCGTGTCACTTTTCTACTATAACATGAGTTTTGATAATGGCCAAATGACAATATGACGCTTACAGCTAATGCTTGTTTAAACTTGTCTTCCGCTGCCACTTTCCGCTGCCAATGTTTTTACAAATATGTACAAGTAGCTTAACGAGTTAAGCATGGTCACAAAGACCTACGAGCTGAAGGATGACTTTCTCCTCGATGGCCTGTACATGTGGAGCACTGCTATCTGCAACGACAAGCAACAGTGGATCATCAAGAGAGTTGCTGCTCCTGATTTAATTCCATGCATTGGAAAAGTATGCACGTTCAAATTGCCTTCCTACGTGTTTGCACTCGCTCTCCTCATGTGACCAATTTATTTTATCGTGTCAGGTTGAATCTCAGATGTTCAACGAAGGCATAATCACCTGCAAGCTTCAACACCCTTGCATGCTGATCATAAGTGATGCAGTTGTCACACAATATAGACCAATACTCATCTACGAGCCCTGTGCGTACACCCTCCCTCATATCCAGCAGCTGTGGAACAGGACAGGAATTCCAATTGCAGATGTGAAGCGTTTGATGTACCAGATTGTGTCTGCAGTGGCATACATGCATGAGCGAGACCTGTGTCACCAAGGGCTGAGACCTCAATGCATGATGGTGCAAGAGAATGGGCTCCTCAAGATAGGAGGATTTGAACATGCACGTCCACTTCCTAAAAACAATGCTCCTGAATCGCAGCAGAAGGCTGAAACAATGAGCATTTACAGCGCTCCAGAAGTCATTTTGAAAATCAGCAATGGCAGACAGGCTGACGTCTGGGCCATTGGGTGTATCTGTGCAGAGCTCCTTGCAGGTAATCAGCTTTGAATACAATAGCATGATTGCAGGTACCAACCTTTCAGTATTGAATATGATATTAGGGAAATGCTGAGGTAGCTGACATCCTGCTCTATTAATGGATGACCAGTTCTTAATATTTTTGTATTCTGACCTTGGCTCCATGCCTCACAGCCATTTGCGTACTTGGTAAAACTCATGTCATGCTAGCACTCATGTGTGAATTCAGTCTTGTGTTGTCCACAGGATTTCCATTGTTTGAGGGTGAGTCAGATGCGGATGTTCTGTGGAGCATATCCAAGCTGGTGGGGGTTTGTCCACGTCATGTGTCGGTGCTGCATGAGAGAGAGGATTGTCACCGCATACTGGACCGTATTGCGTACAGCGACCCAGAAAAGTTTAAAAAGAGGTATAATGCTCCTCACATATTTTTACATTATTTTTCTTGCTTACATAATTGTTACCTACTTATCTTGCTAATAATAATAATCGTGCATGGTTGTTGTGCAAAAGCTCATGAGCTGGGAAACAATGATAGCTTGCTAATGCATATGATTACTCGATATTGTTTGATCCAGGTTTTCTCAACAAGATCGCCCAACTCTGCGTTTCCTTGAGAAGTGTTTAAATACTGTAAGTGATGATTCAAATCAAATGGGGCTCAGGACAAGTAGAGACCTCTGCATTTTAGGCTCTACACGACCAGAGGGATACACCATCACCTGTCCAACATCACCAGTACAACACCACCTGTCCAACATCACCTGTCCAAAATTATTATGCACCATTGTGTTCTTACCTATACCTTATTCAGGCATGCAGTCATGTTTGTAGTTAGTAACCAAAGCCAGATGGAGGCACTATTCAACATGATGACTAGCCACCACTTCCCCAGTTTCCACAACAGCCTACATTCTTCTCAAAAAGAAGAAGAACTGATTTCTCTCACAAATTGTCCTCTTATCAGTCTAAAGATAGGAAGCACTTAAGTCCATTTCTATTGGCACACTTCATTACAGCTACACTTGAACATTATGTGCATATTTAACACATCACTTAACCCTAGCTAAATAAACCCTTATTACAGGACCCTACAAGACGTGCCTCTGTCAAAGACCTTCTCAAACACGACTTTTTCAATGACATCCCCAAAGACCTCACTGACATGATGGAGGCAGAGAATCAAAGGGTCAGGACTAAATGGGACATGAAGTTGCGTTCGAAGGTGCTCAAGTACCTTGAGACAGAGGCTGGCAACTGTTTGGTGGCAGCAGAGGCAGCAGCTCAGCTCAGAGCAAGGGAGGGTTTTGGTGCTTTACCACCAGCCTTTGGCTCCTATCCTCAGGTTGCCGTTCTAGGGCCAGGTGCCTGTATGACACCTCCTACCACCATTGTCCTAGCAGACAGTACAAGTACTGCAAAGAAGAGCTCTATACGCCTGGTAGCAGGCCCCCCTGGCATTGGCAGTACAACATTGCTGGCGGTGAGGATAAGGCTTTGACCTGCTGGACCTCAGGATGTAACAACTGTTCAAATAATCTTCATTTTGAAGTCCCTACCTAACTTCCTGTACTTTTTCCTTGCTTCCAGCAAAATGCTGCGGTGTCACAAGCTCTCCCCAGGCAGCAGCAACCACTCCCATTGGTGTCAGGGTTGGGTGCCAGTGGGAATGGATCTATGGCTCCCAATCTCGGCAGTTTCAGGCAGCTAACTAATCAGATGCCCAGCATGCAGACCAAGACCACGATCCAGGGTGCCCTCTCTGTGTCTACTCCCTTGGACCAGGTGTCTGAAGATCTGGCTGCTAAGGCAGCAAATGGAGACAGTGGCGACGCTGAATCCCCTGTGCCTGTAGCAGCAGCAGCAGCAGCAGCAGCAGCGCTTCCACCCGGTAGGACCTTCAAGACAATAACCAGCGTCAGGACCAGAGTCTCAGAGCTTCAGGAGGAGGCAGCAGCTGCTGCACTGGCTGCAGTGACTGCTGAGGGTGCTGCTGTTGCTGTAGCCTCCCCAACAAAACCTCAGTAAGATTGTGAACTGGCACCTAGCATCATATTCATTCGTGCATCGGGTCAAGAGCACATTAGGGGATACTTGTCATAACCATTCACTCTTCAAGCCTTTTCTGAGAGCCTCCAAATCCTTCCTATCAAGGATTTCACCTGCATGAATCTGGAATGATGTGTGCCGTATATGGGATTTTTGTCAGCCACATTCACACTTCTAAAATAAAATGGCATTTCTAGGAGCCTCCAAAGTATCCTAACAAGGATTTCATCCGCATGAATCTGGAGATTATGTGTGCCGTATCTTTCCATGTTGTGTGCACTCAGGTTTAGGACCCTGGGCGTCAATAAGGACTCCAAAGCACCTCCACCCGCAGCTAAAGTGTCTAGCTGGCTCAACACAGTGGACTTAGCTGACATGGTGCAGCCTAGTGCTGAGCCCTCTCAGATCAGCGTCCATACCTCTGTCTCTCCAAGTGTAGTGCACATTCCCGCCTCAATGGCAGTGCTGCCAGCATCATCTGAAGTGCCGCATTCTGCTACGGAAAAAAATGGCGGTAATTTGCGAGCCAGCGCTCCAGGAGCCTTTCTACTTAACTCACCAGCCTCTCAGAATAGCACTGCTTCTGCGGTGGCTGCGCCTCATCCCAGCACTCAGGTGAACCTGAAGAGACAAATATCACTGGCAACCACACCTCCTGCTCAGCAGAATGGTCAGCCTTTCAACAGGAAGATGTCACTCGCTATTCATCCTCCTCCTGCTGCTGCTGTGTCAAACCGTATCAATGGTCAGCAGGCATTGAACCTGCAGGCCTCAGTCATCGTCACACCTCAACCAAAAGCTCCGTCCAAAGGCCTATTGCTGAGTAAGGAAACTTCCATTTCCCTCCCTCCCTCAAACACCCATCACACAACTTCCACTCTCCAAATTCATCCCCTCTTAAATCGTACACCTGGTACCAACAACCAACTGCAACCTCAGCCCTCGAGATTTATTATGCAACCTCCTGTTACTCATAACCAGCAGTCAGCAAGGCCAGGAACCTCTTCAGCTACTTCCAGCTTCTGTGGAATAGAAGAAGTTTCTCCAACTAAGTCTCCAAACTCCTCCACATTGCAGTTGTCACTCATCCCTGGTGCCTCTGAAGTGGGCGCCGCCGTTATGGGCAGTGGCAAGGCCAACCCCATAATACAGATACCTCATCGTAGCTCATCTGTACCATTGTACAGCGAGGAATTCAATGAGAGGCCACGCAGTACAAGTACTGCAGGAGGAGAAGTAGCCTCAACGGAACGTTCTCTCTTGCGACGACTGCAGTTGAACATGGTCCTACCAAACACTGAGGCATCAGGCCATTCCTCTGCCTCCCAGGCAGCAGCAGCAGCTGCTGCTTCCTCTGCAAGGGCCCTCCTACCTCAGCAGCCACTCAATCCCTGCTGGCCCACAAGTACCAGTCAGCCTCAAATAGGTTCAGCCTTAGCAGGACTCATCTCGAAGTACTATGACCCCACGACCCGTGATGTAAGTAGCAGTAGTCTCCAAGTGCCTTCAGGAGCCGATTTAGAGGCCCTTCCAGCAACAGCACGATTCCTTGCAAAGACACGAAGCATCCTACAAGAAAGAACCAGTCGTGGTCTCCTAGTTGACTCTCGTTTCATGCCAGCAACCACTGTTCCGTTATTGCATGACGATCAGCACATCTCCCCATATCCAGGTTCCTCTCCATCTGTGACACATTCAGATACAAGCGGAGGTAACCATGCTTTAGCTTACAGACATGGAGCTTCTAGTCCTTCACCAGCAGGTGCTATTTACAACTCAGCATCTGCAGGAATCAATCACCATGCAGTAACAGCTCCTCCTTTGTCCAGTCATGTAGAGTCAAAACCTGCAGCTGAGCTGACTACCCACTCAGGCCTGACCTCGCTGAGCCACTTTTTACTGCCTACACCACCGCCGGGCACACCAAGTAATGGTGCCTCTCAGAGCAGCAGCAGGATGTCACTGAAATACAATTCTGTGTCCAAAAGTGTGGACATGACACTGGCAAGGCCCTATCCTGGCTCATTTCACAACATGCCTATTGCTGCTTCTCCGAGCAAGGCTGGCATTCGTTTCTCTGTTGATCTTCCCAAAACGATGCTGGGGCTGCCTGGCTCGGGACCCGCAAGCAGATTAGTGATCAAGGCTCCAAAGCCTCAGTCATCTGCTCCTGATCTCGATGTTGTGGCTGCACTTGCTGCAGGAAGGGCCCCATCAGGCCACTAACATGAATGAATACATTACCTTCGCAGCCTACATGACCTCATGATTCGGTATAATCTCCTCTGGGATATAGTACTATGAAACTACCCGGGTAGCCTTAGTAGCCTTAGTAGCCTTAGTGGATTTAGCGAATCTTTGGGCAGTCTTGCAAGGTCGCGGCTCATACCAAGCTGTTTTCTGGGTAGTGCACGATGGCTTATTATGATGTACTGGCTAAAAATCAATGATAGAGTGAGACCTAAGACAGCAGACTGTAAGCCACATGACCTGCACTAGTTAACTTGCAGCAGGTAGTGTGTTACGCTCATCATCAATGTCCAGCCCTGTAAATAAGCATTGATGAGATCACAATGAACTCCTAATCATGACACTGCGTCATTGATTTGTCTTAACACAAACTAGGAAATAGTGATTATGTAGAAGCAGAGAAATTATGCATCATCTTGTACCTTGTAAAATGTAACCTGTTTTTGTCTTTCTCATGAAATGTTATTATGATTATGATCATGGTGTGCGTGCATCATCAGCTTACTAAGCATTAGCCTCTATTATGATTAGCTTGGTCTGTATATAGCTGCCTTCTTGCTTTTGGAAAGCCTTCAATGATGATGTGATGCCAGCATTAGGCTGCTACTCCATCTTGCGTGTGTCAGACTTGCCTTTGACATAAATAATCTGGCGTTGCCAGTGTTGTAGCAGGCTGCAACTCTGTGTCTGCCTTTTTGTAAGGCACAAGGCAGTTGTTTTTGCTGACCATGCACCTTGAATGCAATGTTTTTCATCACAGCAAAAGCTGTCTGTTGACATGGCTATCCCATTCACATTGGCAAGATTATGTGTGTGCAATATCCGGTATTTTGAGCTTTTTGTCACGACATTGTTTTACACACACCAAAGCTGTATCTTACAAAGAGATGGTGAAAGCTTAGAAAGAAGTGGTGTGGGCCCTACTATTATTACAAGGTGCGTGAGCAAGATCAATTTTTCCCCTGCATATAATCATCACAAGTACTGCATTCGTCTCCATGACTCTTGCATCTAATATTTCATTAAGCAATAGTGAACTTCATAGTCGCAGTTGAGCCTATTTGCAAATGGAAAAATATGAACTGCGACGTCTGCAGTTGTGTCAGCCCATTATTGCTCATGCCCTGTATTTGGCACCACCATGCATTACATAATATCTTGTAAATAACAACATCAAAGCCGCAGCAATCCCAGCCCTCTCAGCTCAGCAGGTCAGGGCCTGATGACACGAAAACGTGAAGCCGATACACGCGTAACTGGATCCAAGTCGTGCTGAAGCCGAATCAGAACCAAATTATGAGCGGAATAACAGACGACTTCAGGATATCGTGAGATGGTTCATCAGCAAACATGCATCAGATTTTTAATGGAACTATTGCACATATTATAACAAGTAATGAGTTATCCGAACGTTAGAACGTTCAATACACTTCATTGTATTTCAGCAGACAGAAGTCGTATTATTACGCAGCAGTTGACATCATCTCAAGCCACTGCAGGTCAGCTGACTTACAAGCTGTTTAAATTTTTGTTGCTATGCAGTGTCTCATTCATTATTTAGGGTACGTCTCATCCCTGCAAGCCCGCAAGTTATGTGAATTACTTCTTCATATATATATATATATATATATATATAAGGCAGTGTACATACTCGTCGTTATATGTCATTTTTATTTCCAAGAATACTGAACATGACATAATGCTGGGATATAGAACATACGAGTTAAAGGATGATTTTCTCTCTGATGGCCTTAACATGTGGGGTACTGCTATTTGCAATCAGCAACAGCTATGGATGATAAAAAGAGTGGAAACTCTGCTTGATTCCTCTCCTACCAATAGCACAAAGGTAGGAGAGTAAAATAACACTTGTTATCCAAACAGCAGTATTAGCAGTATCATAATATAAAATTTCTCCCTACTCACAACAACAAAGAAGTCAAGAACCAGCTGCTAATTAATATATAACAATATGCTTACAATTTCTTGCTCAATTTATTGGGCTCTAACAGGTGGAATGTCAAGTGTACAACGATGGGCTGACCACATGCAGATTGCAGCACCCGTGCATCCTCAATCTGAGAGATGCAGTTGCTACGCCATGCAGAAAATATCTAATCTACGAGCCCTGTGCGTACACCCTCCCTCATATCCAGCAGCTGTGGCACAGGACTGGAATTCCAATTGCAGATGGTGAAGCGTTTGAAGTCTCAGTATTGCTTTTCAGGAGGATTTAAATGTTGCATCTCCTCTCTTGCAGAAGCTACAGTTGAAGATGGTACCAACCGGCATGGAGGCATTCTCCAGCTGCAATAAAACACACGGAATGTTCTGAGTTGAGAACAGCAACCTCTCATGCTGTGTCTTACTCAACACATAGGATTACTAATCTGATCCGGGCTGCTGACTCATCGTGTGCATCATCTATTGGCAGCACTGACAGCAGTAAGAGGATGTCGCTGAAGTACGTACCTGCTCCCAGAGGTGTAGTAGATAGGGGATTGCCTGTAGCTGTGATCATTCAAAACCCCAAGAGTGGGGGAGTGTGTCAGCAAAATCAATTCACAGGCTGGATTTAGCTGGTTTATTCTTTCCTTTGAAAGAGCACAGCTTTTTTGCACTGCTTCAAATACCGGTCTGCTTCCGCCTGCAGTGAGCATGCAAGCATGATTGTTTCATCAAAGTTTAATCATTTCATTTTAGGCACTGTAAGATATTCAGATGATGAGTTACTGTATGATGTACACTACTAGATGTACTAGATGTACTAGATGTACTACTATTCTAGTCACTGTATGATGTACACTACTAGATGTAGTGATGTACTAGATGTACTACTATTCTAGTCACTGTATGATGTACACTACTAGATGTAGTGATGTACTAGATGTACTACTATTCTAGTCACTGTATGATGTATACTACTAGATGTAGTGATGTACTAGATGTACTACTATTCTAGTCACTGTATGATGTATACTACTAGATGTAGTGATGTACTAGATGTACTACTATTCTAGTCACTGTATGATGTATACTACTAGATGTAGTGATGTACTAGATGTACTACTATTCTAGTCACTGTATGTGGACGACTTCTGATAATGCAAATGCACTGCCCTGATCTTGGAGTAGCATGTGAGGTAAGGTCGTGAGTATAATACTTTAACCAGCTGCAATTTTGGGAAAAAATGGCCGAGCTATTATAGCTTTTATGCCTTGTTTGAAAGTTGAGGGCTGATAGATTATGCGAACGCGCTTAATGTGAAGTGCCTGCTGCCGGGATGTTGTTATGTTTGTTAGGAGTATGTTATCAGCATTGTAAGTATGACTATTGGAATTGAGTTTCTGCATTGAGTTCATTGCCTCTCTTGGCCTAGCTTTAAATATTATTGTTGGATGGTCCCACAAACACTTAGATGAATCAGCAGATTGAGCTGAACCTGTGGCCCTTTTTTATCTTGTGAGGTGGCTCATTGCCTCTGATTGACACCTACATGTTATTTGCTTTCTCTACAAGTTTGCCTAGATTGCCAAGAGTGTAGTGTTCCACCAACTTTGCAGGCTGTTTCTGACATTTCTGCACAGCTAGAAATAGATGAGCAGTGATTAGGCTTCAGAGGGACGAAAGTAGCTGCTGATCCTTGTTTCTGTGCTTAAGCTATGCCTGTTGTAGAAAGCAGTTTTCAAGCATGATTGGAGGAGATTACTGGAATTTAGGGTTACAGTCAAATAATGAGGTGTTAACATGCTATGAGTCTGTTGTAAGTTTGGTTTTTCTGCTGATGTTCCTCCACAAGTGTGCTATGAACAGGATGTTGCATGAACTTGAAGTATAGCGATTGATTGATGTAATTTTGAAACGCTTCCAACTCGCTTTCTCTTCATGCTTTATTGTCAGAAAGAGATATTTTATTGTTTACATGTACGAAAAAGTCAAACTTAGCGAACAACATTGCTGTTGTGCTATGCTGAAATTAGAGGCCAGCCTTAGAAAGTCTGAAAAGTAAGGCTGCCTTCATGTAAACCCATAACTTAGAAGATATGCAAGTGTGCTGTCTCTTATTCTGATCCAGATGTTGATTGGTCACTAAGCATTCCTTCTGCTCCTGAGGTGCAGCCGTACGGCCTGCACTTTAGGCCTTGATACATATACACTTTTTAAGGAGGGCATATAAATGTCGTCACAACGGCATGGCCGCAATTACAACTTAGAGTATGAGCAAGAGGCCGAGTTTTGGAGAGATGAAGGTTTTTCTCTGTATGTATCAAATGACAGCGTTGGTAGCAAATGGATAGTTAAGCGTCCTCGAGCTGGCACTCAGCGATATCAGGAGCAGGTACCTGTTTGACGCATGTAAACAAAATGTAGACTCTACAAATAATCTCTTAAATTAATACATTAATTTTAGGTGCAGTCTCGACTTTTCTGTGAAGCAGCGTTGCTCCTGAAGCTGCAGCACCCAAACCTCTGCCTTCTTAAAGATGCACCGATAGAACATGAGGAAGTCATGTTAGTCTTAGAGCCATGTGAACCATTCTCTGCTTGGGGTCTGCAGCAGAAACAGGGCATGTTTGGCTTGCAACTGGCTGACGTGAAGTGCTTCATGTACCAGCTAGTTTCTGCGATCGCATTCCTGCACCAACACAACGTGGGCCACATGAGGCTGAGGCCTGCCTGCTGCTTCTTCAGTCAAGACGGCATCTTAAAGCTAGGGTGTCTAGACTCTGCCAGAGTCATAGCCAAAGGAACATTCCTTACCTCCTCCATACCTTCTGTTGCAGCTATGCCTGCTGACTCAGCCCTTCCTTACTGCGCTCCTGAGATTCTTCTCCATGCTGACCAGAGCCTTTCGGCTGACGTCTGGTCCATAGGCTGCATATTTGCTGAACTTGTCACAGGTGTGCCTGGCATTTCATGTCATCGCTTTGCCTGATAATCTGTTGTTGCCTTTCTGCGTGTTTATTCCCTGCGGTTGTAACCTGCTCTGCTACATGACCTCTAAGAACAAGCCATGTTTAAATTACAGGAGCGCCCCTTTTTGAGGGGAAATCATCAACGGCTGTTCTCCGGAATATCATCAAGCTAATGGGACTTTGCCCGAACCATCTGAAAGTGTTAAAAGAAACCACCAATCATGACTTTCAAGACCTGGAAGCTTCAGCATACTCTCTTGAGGACAGCCTGCTTAAGAAGAAGTATGTGTCAACACACAAATATAATCCTGTTGGAGAAGTTTGTAAATGAGTAGATGCGGAATTAAATGATGACAGATGAACAGCGACTTGAAGCAGAGTTATCTCCATGCATAAGCTCTGAGCTCCATGATGTTTATCTCACATAAAGATGTATCATG
Source organism: Chlamydomonas eustigma (assembly GCA_002335675.1). Taxonomy (NCBI): domain Eukaryota; kingdom Viridiplantae; phylum Chlorophyta; class Chlorophyceae; order Chlamydomonadales; family Chlamydomonadaceae; genus Chlamydomonas; species Chlamydomonas eustigma. The sequence goes on along the minus strand of BEGY01000087.1, from coordinate 48,880 downwards.
CATGGTGTTTCATGTCACATAAAGATGTATCATGCATGGTGTTTCATGTCACATAAAGATGTATCATGCATGGTGTTTCATGTCACATAAAGATGCATCATGCATGGTGTTTCATGTCACATAGAGACGTAGTTTGCCTGTTCTATGCCTTAAGAGTAAAGTCTTCTTCAGACATGCCCCCATGCAATAGAATTAATGTCATGCCTTTCCAATCAGCACTGAAGGTTTATGTGTAAATATGTGCAATATCTTGAGTAGCGTTATTCTCTGTTAGACTTCACCTTCTTTTCTTCACTTTCATCCCATCCTCTACTGCAGGTTTGCCAACATGGACTCAGCTGCTGCACGTTTCCTAGACAAGTGCTTAAGCCAGGTCAGAGCACATCAAAATTTCTGCAATTAACCTGCATTCTTTCAGAGAACTGTTTTTTACGACGAGGCTTGAAGACTGCATCCATTTAACACAACATGCTTAAGGAAAATGCTTGCAGCAAACATTTTCTCTGAGTCATTTTGCATCGACCAAGAACTGTCCCTTATGTCATATGCTTAGTCCTACTGAAGAAGGTACAGCTTATTCATAACAGACCTGCAAATACTTATGATTTCACAGGACCCTTGGAAGCGGACAACTGCCTCCGCTCTTTTAGAGACAGATTTTCTCCGCTCAACTCCTGATAGTATCAGAAATCTGATGGCAAAGGAGAACGAAAGAATATTGAAGACATGGACCCCAAATGAGAAGCAGCGAGTGGCGGCTGCTGTAGCACAGGTTGCTAAATACTTATCATGTGCTGGAAGCGAACCAGAGGACAATAAGGGCGATCGGCAGCAACTGCCAACTAACAACCAACTACCAATGCATTCTCCATTCATGGGCTCTGAGTCATCACCTTTAAGGCTCAGGCAAGCGCAGGGTCAACAAGGAAGCATTCCATTGAATTTCGAGGTGGCTGGTGTGACGGGTTTAGATCGTATTTCAGAGTTAAAGGCTGGAGCAGAGATGAGGAAGTCAATGGCTGTGGACTTAGAGTGAGTTAAAGCCTGGATACATGTACAGCAATCACAACCACTAAATCAAAAGTGTGTCCACTCCTAAGCAACATGACTTCTCAAACGCTGCAACATGATCAAATTCAGGTTTGAGTACCTTGTACCTTTGAGTAAAAGAAAAAGCATGCATTCAACTTTGTATGTAAGGATTCATGGTATCATAGGTGATAGGTTAGTATCTTTTACAGCAGAAGTGTACTACAAGCACCAATTACCCTTTGACCTTTCTTCTTCAACAGGACTGTGCTCGGCCAGAGAGTGGAGGTGAACTCTGACAAGGCCTCATTGAACAGAGTGTCCAACTGGCTGTCCTCCATCCCCACAGTATTAGGGCCAGATCTAGATCTTGACGCCCCCAGTTACGATGACGAGTTGCCGGTTGCTGTGAGTCCACAACTTGCTGGCCTGGCTGAAAAGCAGGGTAAGCGGGCAGTTGTTGTAGGGGAAGCTGCCAGCACTGACATGTCCAACGACACATTAAGAGGGAATCAAGGTAGCCCTCTCAAGATAAGGAGCCCACTCAGAGTGGATGAAGTTAAGGGAGAACTAGGTGTATTGCAGCTGCCTCCCATTCACCCTAGTGGGCATGCCAATGTAGGCAATCAAAGATCAGGGATGACAGGAGCTCCTCCCCCTCAAAAAGTAAGCCAACAGCAGCAAGGACCCCTTGGTCTAGCCAGCACTGCCATCTCTCATGGCAACAGCAGCAGCTATGCACCCCAATATGGCACCAGTCTGCGGCGCACAGTCCTTGGAAGTGGGTGCGGCGGAGTGAGTGGTCAAGGCAACAATAATGCTCCCTCAGTTGCTCCATCAATCAGCTCCCCAATCAATAATCCCTCAACATCTAACGAGCCTCTTAGAAACTCTCCTGCTGCAGCCACCACTAGCAATGATAGCAGGGTATCGCGCTCCATGTCTTTGAGGTACGTCCCCTCAAAGCCTGCCCCCACTCATGCTCCACAGAAGCAGTCAATGGGCGCTATGAGTAGTCCCATCTCCGAGACCACAGCAGGGTACATGTCGGCAGCCCATACCAACGGTCCTAATCCTGCTGCTATGCCTAACTTGATGACAATGGCCTCTCTCCATCAGGGGAACAGGTTTTCATCCCTGTTCCCATTGGCAGCATCTCACGTGACATGCTCCCTGGAGGAAGGTTCAGCTCACGCCAAGAAGGCTTAATAGCATGTCCTGTTGTCTCCAGGCAGGTTTCTGTTGTGACAGCTAGTACAGTCTCCAGTCGCTCACAGCCTTTGACCAGGTTAGGGAGTGATTGATCCAGTTTATCATGCTCAACTTGTCATGAGCTGTTCACAGGCTTAAACAGATTTACATCAATCAAATGGGTCATTTACACTACATGATTAGCAGTACAGTTGACTGCTCTTGATATTCCTGCTTGTGACAGCAACTCTGTGTTCTTTACAATGCTGCTACCATAATCCCTCTACTAATTAACCATAATAATTAGAAGTATGCTCTAGTTCTTGCTTGTCGCTTTTTGGAGCTTTACATTCATGGAAGTGTGCCTATAAGTTTATATGTGTGGAAACCTTGAGACATCAGTCAGTGAAAATCCTGTAATCAGTGTGATGGCATGATGTGGTCTTGCTAGCTAGAGTTAACGGCTAGACATTAGTAGATTCTTCAACATCCATTCTTTCTACTAATCTTAGTGATAAGAACCTTAATGCATGCCTAAACTCCTTGAAGAACTCTTAATAAAATGTGCTTCTCTGTTGTCTTTTGTACCCTCGCCTTGGCAGACGGCTCAGAGCCCTGCATGAGTGACATGACAACTGAATCTTGTAGCTGTGGAGTCTGAACATAATTGCTTTGCAGATGATTTGGTTGATTTTTATGAGTCTCTTCATAATGTCTTCGTGTGGGTGGACCTTATGTGTCGTGATACCAAACAGTAACAGCATTGATCATTCATCTGATGTTCCTTGGTCAGTAAAATATAGAAATTACTGAAAATCGTGTAAAATGTTTTTTATTTGTTAATGCTTGTATGGCAAAAGGTATCGATAGCATATCTCAATAGTGAGCCAAGTGCCAACTGTATCGTAATTTAAACTAAGGACAGTATTCGATAAATTTTGGAGTAATCTTCTAATACCGCAAATATCTTCCACTTTATTAATAATAGGCAGCCGCTGGTCAGTCTATCGTAATTTGAATACTGTCAACTGCCGAACTTGTTGATGAGACCTGTCTTGTCACACTTTGTTACAAAGCAATTAATCGTATTACCTATAAGTAGGCTTCAGTGATGCGAACAAATGACCACACAGAAAGAAGAAGACGCACTCCGGCTAAGACTTCTGCTGCACCAACACTATGAATTCGTGCATGATCACAGCGTGAAAGATAAAAAGCGATTAGTAAAAGAATGTTTCACAGGCTGTGGGAGGAATGACAATCTGGTAGGTTTGAGCACGATGGTTCCTGTTAGGGAGGAGCGAGATGCCATGTTGTGACATTATGATTTCGCAATAGGGAGATGTGGGTTTGTACTGCGAGGCGGTGTTTGCATCAAAGACCTATCATGCAAATTTGAACGTTCTTTGTGACGTCGAAGTTGTTGGTGCTGGGCAGCTGCGCCTGTTCTATGAGAGCTGTGCTTTTTCTTTACGTCAAATTCAAAAAAAATGGATCAGCACTGGATTCCCTCTTCCAGAAGTGAAGAGTTTAGTCTACCAAGCAGTCTCTGCAGTATCCCATTTGCATGCGCATCATATCTGCCATTCAAGCCTTTGCCCTCAGTCATTCTTCCTTCAAGAGAACGGAATGTTGAAGTTAATTGGCTTGAATACAGCCTGTATTACAGCACAAGCTCATCCACGGGCGGACACTGCTTCTGACTTGCCACTGAGTACCTGTGCTTCTCCTGAGATAATCCTTCATGACAATGTAGACAGTGGTATGCCATCAGACATCTGGGCACTTGGCTGCATTTGTGCTGAGCTTGCAATTGGTAAATAACCTATGATGTCTCCATATTGTGTAATACAATTGGTAAATGAACCTATGATGTCTCTGTCTCCATATTGTATAATACGAGTACAAGGAGCCTGTTCATTTAAAACATTATTGTCTGTGATAACCAGCTTGTGAATGCAAGAAGCTTACCTCCAGGCTTCTGATTTTAGGCAGGCTCTGAGCAAAAAACAAACACTCTTGCTCTTATTGCTCTTTTCCTGATAGGCCGACCACTCTTCTACGGCCAGTCAGAGAGTGAGCTTCTGTGGAGCATATCTAAGCTTATGGGCATGTGCCCCCGCCACATCTCCATCGCCCAGGGCAGGGCTGACTGCCAGCGCATTCTTAAACGGATTGTTGAGTGCTCATTTGAAAACTTTATGGCAAGGTGAAGAAAAAGAAAGAGCTTGGTTCAATTTTACTGCGACGCCTTAGAACTGCACACCAAGACAAGCTCACACACACAGGGTGTATTGGAAACTAACATACATTCAAATGCGTCCAGGTTCTCTCAGTTTGAACCGTCGCTGATGAAGTTCTTGGACAGATGTCTGCAACCGGTAAGACCTGCTGCCCCTGGTACTGGGGAACTAGGAGGACCCCACTGACCCCCGGCCGCTCAACTTCTCATTCCTTTAACATCATCTTGACACCAGCCAACGTTGTTTTAACAAACTTTGGGATGACAACATATTTAAAAACAAATGTCATGCTGCAACTGTACTTCCTGTACTGTACATGTGATAGTCCTTGCATGACTAATACACAGTACCATATGGTTGGCTTGCCTTGTTAGGACCCACGGAAGCGAGCCACAGTAGCTGAGCTCCTTAGCAGTGACTTCCTCCGGGATGTCCCTGCCTCCCTACGGGACCTGCTGATAGCAGAGCAGCACAGAGTTCAATCCCTTCAAGACACACATGAGCGTCTCCTACTGCAAGCCAAGGTCTCCAACCTGGCGGCTCAGATGGCACTGACAGGTGTTGATGTGACGGCAGCGGCAATGGCTGCTGGATTAGTCAGTGCAAGGCAGTCAGGTGCAGGAGGCATGGAGGAAACTGGACAGCAGGTGGTTCTGCTGTCACGTCTCTCCTCAGGATTAGGGTATGCATCAGGCTGCAGCAAGGTCGTGAAGCCCCCCCCCTCTGTGACGGGTGGCACTGTCCCTATTAGTGGCGCAAGACTGTTGAGGTGCAGCGTTGACGGAGGCAGCACTAGCATCAGCACACCCTCTCTGACTGCGGCACCTACTCTGCACATGCAGTTGAGGGGGAGGAGCCGTCACAGTGTGAGTGGCAGTGTGTGCTCTGTGAGCAGAGTGGGCCCTGATTCTGTTAGTCATGCTGGGAAGCTGGCCAGGCACAGTGACAGCGGCAGGCTACAAACGCAGGACAGCAGCTCTGACTTGCATGGCTTACTGTTGCGCACGTCAGGAGGCAAGAGCAACAGACTCAGTGTAGATGGGAGGCTGGGTTCTGATACTGGGGAGGGGAGGGAAGAGGTTCAATCAAAACTGTGCACCCAGAACAATATTATTGGAGGACTTTTATCCGATAATGGGGACATAGCACTGTCCTCTGATGCTCAAGAGCCTGGTTCAGCCTTAGCGAGCGGGGTGGTCTCTAAGAATGTGAAGCGTTTGTTGGTGGGACCTCGAGCCCCATACGTTCATGGCTGTCCTGCAGTGGTGAGGGCACTGCTTGGTTATCATTCAAAGGAAATAAGTGTACTCCTTTACTGCAAGCTTGTAGATGCAAACTCACATTTTAAATATGGCTGTTTTTTATGCTTATGCGATCTTTTTTCTCACTCTATACTAGCCTTAACAGAGGTCTCTTGCAAAAGGCAAGAGATTTTCATTTTAATATGCTGACTGCTTGCAGACTGTTGATGATGAAGCGGCAGGAACATCTGGTGTTGTTAGGTAAATTACGCCTGTAAATCATAAATTGAAAATGATGTGGAATTTGACTTGCTGGACTCTGATTTGTGTATTTACTTTTTTGAAATCTTTCCCGGAAGATTTGTGAAATTATGGATGACAGCAAGCTTATTTTCAGTTACCTCAATGCTCCGAAAACTTGTATGTTCCAGTGTGTTTGTGTGTTTTACCACCAGTGGTGACATGTATTCCCACATAATCATGTGTAGGCCCAGAGCTGCTGGAATGGCAGCAGGACCCAGGCTGCATCTGCTAGGCAGCTGTCAAGTCCCCTCCTGCCCGTCCCCCAACACTAAGGTGTCAACCTGGTTGCAGGTGGTCCCAGAAGAAGCACTAGGGCTACAGTGTCAAGGAGGTCCTCCAGAAGAAGCAGGGCTGCAGCATCAAGGAGGGTCTTCTAAAGCCTTGCAGTTGTGTGAGCAGGTGGAAGAGCATAAGCTGTGTGAGCAGGTGGAAGAGCATAAGCTGTGTGAGCAGGTGCATCAGTCTCACTGCAGTAGTCGCAGTAATGGAATAGTATATTTTGACACTGCATTCCTGGAGTCAAGCAGCCCTAACATTGATAAGCATGCTAGTTCCTCTGCAAGTAGCCATTATTCTTCAGCTACTAGTTCCTCTACGAGTAGCCATTATCCTTCAGCTACTAGTTCCTCTACGAGTAGTCTTTGTCCTTCAGCTACTGGTGTCTATATCAGTAGTAGCCATTCTGTGGGGCACTCTATGATTAAGAGGCATGATGCAGCAGTCATGAAGATGGAAGAGGAGAGGCCTGTCCTAATCAAGATGAGCATGCCTCAGCTACGCATCACATCTGCCTCTCTCCCTTTGCAGCCCTCTAATCAGCTAACAAGCCACAACCTGTCAGTACCACACCAGCCCCAAAATTGTGTGAGACCATCTTGGTCAGTATCACAGATGCAGATACCGCAGCCCTTGAGTCAGATTGCACAACATGTACAACACATTCTACAGCCTGCATGCCCGACAACACAAGGACTGCATCGTCCTCCCTCTGCAAGCCAGACAGCACAGGGGCTGCAGCGTCCTCCTTCTGCGAGTCAGAGTCTTCCTTCTTCTCGTCAATTTCAGAACTCGGCTTCATTTCAGCTAAAGCACCTGGTACCCAAATCTCAGGACCAGTCCGCATGTCTGACATTTAAGGAATGCCCTCAGGATGCTGAGGAAGTGGTAATGGGACCCATGGCCTCTTTTGCAGCAGATATTTTGAGAGAGGTTAAAAAGAAGAGGGCAGTGGCTTCCTCTGGTAGTGACACGAGGATGCCAGCTGATCAGCAGGACAAAGAAGAATGCAGTCACAATGCACATATGGCGGACAATGTTGTAGACAATGTGGAGCCACAGACCCTTACCAACCGTGTTCAAGAGGGTTTGAAGCTAAATTCACTTGAAGTTCAAGTCGACAGTGACATGAGAGATAAAAGACAAGTGTATCGCCCTTTATCTGCTATGACAGCCACAAGCGATGAGAGTACGGCTAGGCACATGCTGCCGTCATCATCCGCCAGCAGGGATGTCAAGAGGGATAAGATACGTCCCCTTACATCATCATCAGCCAGGGGTATCCAGAGCAATAAAGCAATTTCAGGCCATGCTGCAAGGGACAGAGCAAGCTGTTGCAATACTGCCGTTGTACATCCTCTGATCATGTCTGCTAGGAAGTCGGGGACAGCATATCAGGAGGAGAAGGAGTTAGCTGCTCTTGTTCAGAGACACCAGCATTAAGTTGCTTCCCCATGTGCAGCAGCTGGGTCACTGCTTTGTAAGACGCCCTTGGGGGCTGATGGAGCAATAGTCAGTAGCTCTCCTAGTGTTGATGAAGGCCTTCAGTGTACCAGAAGAATCTCTCATGTTGTCAGTTTTGAGCGTCCTCAGCGGCATTCCATGCCAGGATTTGAGGTTGCGGGGTCTGGTTTATCCTTGGAGGGAAAGCAAGCAGGTCATGGTGGTGGCCCCTCATTCGTCAGTGCTAATGATGAAGCTGCTAAGGTGATTACTCCCTCCAGGAGTGATATCATCAGCACTGGATGTGGTTATGGAAGATCTTGGAGCTGTGATGGTCGTCCTAGTCAAGCACCCACCAAAAGGTTGCAGCGTATGACTGTGAAGTGGACTGATGAGGAGAAGGCAGAGGTTAACGAGGAAGTTTCTTCTCAACTAGACATGCATGAAACGACACTTCATATCATGAGCGCTAAATGTAGTAGAGTCCCTCGTCCTCCATTGCATCCTAAACCCATCACGAGTCTCAAATGATGTAGGTTAGATTTCCTGTCATAGTTATATGAAGAGTGCCACTGCCTCAAAATGTAAGGATCATCTGGAACTGAGAATTTAGTTGAGGGCCAGCTCTTATCCAATATTTGCCTGAGAAGAAGCTGAAGTGGAAAAATGGAATGAAAGGGTATTGTCTGAGAATAGGGCAATGGTAATGATTGCAAGATCTGAAAACAAGCTTGCCTCAAAGATGAATATGGTGCTGGTCATTCACAAATTAGGTCTGTAAACTGGCTGCTCGTTGAACACTTAGTCACAGGAAGCAGGGTTGCTCTGGAAGTTGTGATTCATGAACACAGCAAGGGGGCCATCACCAATTCATAGTAAGGAAGCAGGCGAGCTAAGAGACGTTTGGAATTCGAATTAAGACAAGCTGTTGACAGATGAGCCTTCATGAACAGATTTGATGTATTTTTACTTTGAGTTAATGCAAGCCAATGGCACATCAGTCTATATCTTGATCTCTGAGCATGACAAAATGGAGAAAAAGCAGGGAGGTGCGCCACAGGGATCGTCTCTGAGTGAGATAGAGCATCAATGACAACTAAGTAGTTTCTCCTCTTATTGTCAACACTCACAGTCTTGTAATCAGTAGCCCTGGCAGTCTATTTAGGGTGATTTCATCTCGCTTCACAGTCATTTATGGTTATCCTTATGTAGGATAATGATGCTTTGTACTGCCTATTCAAGAGTATCATGATATTTTTGGAGTGACCTCAAGCTATTGCAATTAAATGGATGGATGAGTTCTCACACCTAATCTGACACAGTACTGCAACCTCTGAGCAGATTGACATGCACACATGCAGGGAGAGTTTCGATATATAACATATCTTTCAGCTGTTACTCTAGTTCATTAGAAGTTAGAACCTTCCTAGGTAGGTATTCAACTGAGCCTCAGCATTTAAAAGGATCAGATGGGATCAAGGAGGGGCCAAGCCGCCTCCTCCAGGTCTTATTAACACCCTCCTTTTTGTCCTGCAGAGACACATAATCCTAAATGACCATTCGGTACATCGTATAAGTAGGCATGGATTGGACAGAAAGGTACAAAAGAATTCAACTATCGATATTCGATATTATTAAACGCCACATCTACGATTGATTGAATCTGAAAACTACCATTGCCCGTACTTCGGAATAAAAAATCGAAAATATACAGCTGAAGCATCCTCACGTTCATAAATCCTTTGTTAAACTTGCTCTTAAATAACATACTGTTTCCTCTTACGGATTGCTAGTTTTTGCATCTGCACCAGCCATGGCCACTCCACGGAGTGTCGAAGCTCCAGCAGCTGCGGGACAGGACATGATTTTGGTAATAACTCACTGAATTTAAAGCCGGCAGGACACAGCATTCACAAGTTCTGAAACTAATCTTTATCATTATGATGTTCATGCTGCAGATTTTGGTCATTTTAGTGCTTATGTTGGTGTTCTTGATCAGGTAGGTACGCAATCTATTCTCCACCAGGGTTAATAAACTACAGGCTATCAAAATGTGCTCCCAGCAGCTAAGTAGATCATATTGATCAGCTTATAAATTTTGATGCCTTATTCCTAAGCATAATAAATTTAATCATGAAGGGAGTGGAATGATGAGTGCATGCATACATAACTTTTCAAATAGGTAATTGCATTGGGTAAGTACCTATGTGCCTAAGCACCATGCATTATGCTTGTCAAGCGTCATGAACAAGCTTTCAAAATATGTTTCTCCTCTGCGTGCGCTATAATGTACAGGAGCATGGCTAGCTTCAAGTCTCAAGGACTCAAAGTGTCCCGTGGCAAGAAGGAGGATGATGAGGAAGAGGAGGACGAACAAGAGGAAGAAGAGGAAGAGGTATTGGATGATGATGATGAAGACAAGGAGGATTAACATGAGACTCTTGTTTGATGTATATGGTTTTGAGAGTTTGAGAGTTATGACAATGCACTGATCTTGACAGAAATTTTGGATGGTCGTAGTATGCATAATGCATGCATGATCACACTGACTGATCAAGCAACTCAAGGCAAGAATGTTGACAGATGTAAATGAATGCGATACATGTTATAGGAGAGTTTTTCTTTGAGGTTACCTAGCTAACGAATCATGAAGGTTGGTTTTAGGTACCATTTTGTAATTCGTAGGAAGAACGGCGTGTTAATTAGCTGCTTGATATTGCTGACTGTCTGATTTTGTAAGCACTTCGAAGTTACATGTTGAAGTTGCATAATTGGGACTTTTCAGCCACAAATGTGGAAGGTACTAACCTCCTTTACATTCGATGATCTGCAGCAAAAAATGACAGAAAATGGGATGTGTGCCCAACATGTCTCAAATACGAAGCAAAAAAATCAGATAGAGAGCATTTGACATCCATCAAATGTGCAATGTTGTGGTTCACAAACTATGGGCAATGCCTTTTCCAAGAGCAGGTACATAGTGCCTGGTCTCCATCCAAATCTTGTAGGAATGCATTAGTTTGTGACGAGCCAAAGCTGTTACCCTAAATGTAGAGAATTGGAGCTGGCTTGATCTTGCACAATCTTCATCCAAAACAGGAACCTTATGCCCCAAACACTTTTCCAAAGTTTGTGAGCAGGTTGTTCCCTACAGGATCCTCTAAGTGGTCCAGCAGATTCTGGAAGGGCCCCTGGCGAGTGATAACTGCCTGAGCTCCGTAACCAAACATGGCCAACATCGCCAGTCTCCCATTCATGATCTCATTCAACTTGAGTTTGTTCATCTCAGCCTCCGTCTTTCCAAGGTTCAGTAAATTGAACCATTGGCCACCTGAACATAAAGGCCAGATTTGATGAGATAGGGCTTGGACCATGAACAAGTCTAACAGGAGTGAAGAATATAACAAAGGATGCTGCACAAACTTGCATTTTGTTCAATGCTGCTTTTGACAAGACTTTCAAATAACTTGCCAACAAATTCTTGGTGAGATTTCAAGGTGATGAGTCAACTTGAAATTGACACATTACCTCAAGTTGACTTTCCACCATCAAGGAATAATGAAGACATTTGAAACTTCATGAATGTTAAAAAGTCTTAATCACTTAGGTTTTCTGGACCTTCATGTTCCTCGACCTTGTTCTAAAGATGCTCACCACATGCGTGGCTCTGAAGCCGCTGTACAATTGATAAGACTCACCTGGGTAGGCAGGGTTTCCAGAGCCCCCTAGCACCTTCTCCAAACCCAGGAAGTACTGCTTGCCCTGAGAACCAGGGTGCCTACAGAACAGTAATTGTCATGCCTCACAATTCATCATCAGCCAATGCAATTATGCGAGGAGCCATCTGATGTCATGTTGCTGAAAAAGTAAGATGACATCCTGCCCTTTCTGACCAAGCTGTTGGATCTGGCTTGATGATAGGTTGTAAACCATATCATGGACGCTGCATTCCCTTTATATCCTAACAGGGCTTGCCTGAAGTCTTGTAGTCGCTTCAACTCAGCAAAGTTCATCAAGACTGCTTCTACGAAGAATAGGGACACAGAGTCAGTCCAGTAGTCTTTGTAACCTCCCGCAGGAGGGATAACACCAGAGGCAAACCAGACAACGTTGGTGGCCTCAGGGAAGCCAGGTTGAAACCTGGCAAGGACTTCTGGGGCAATGCAGCCAGCAGCACCCAACATGGCCCAACGTGCGTGAATTATCTGTATGAATACCATAATTCCAGGCTCAGGCAGATGCAGAAGACACTTTGGCATAATGAACTTTCTTTCAATTAACTAGAAAGAAATCTGACAATCCTGACTAACCTCTGAGTACTGCAACCATTGAGGGTTGACGAAGCCACCGCTGTTTGCTGGATCCGTCAATCCAAGGGGGTCAAATCCGAAGCTACAACACGATCATAAGTGCTTAGAAGCTAACAGTGCTTGATGACGGTTCTGACAAATTATACGTACTCGCCGGGAAGGGAACCATCTAGGTAAGTCAAGGTAGACTTGCTGGCAAGCGTGGGAAATGTAAGGCTCTCTTTTGGGCGCTCACTCTGTGTACAGCAATGATGATAGTTTCAGGGAGTGCAAATAACGATCCGTCATATTGCAGAAAATAAATCCAAGGGGCACCTTCACTACTGATTTCTCTTCAGCTCGGCAAACCAGGCGAGACCTAACAGATGATGGTCGAGAGCTCTTAGTGCTCAACTTTGAGGCGTTAAGGCTTCGGTTCATTTGCATTGTGGCCATTGCGAGAGATTACAATGTTTCCTACAAAGAATACAAATCGAGATTCTGAAAAGTGAATCGTCGCAATTACCCGTACAAATGATTGCATGGCGAGCCCTCATGCAAATATGATGTACGATTTATGATTACTTTCCAAGTCCCAATCAAATGCATTACAGCTAAATCATGTCCATGATTAGAAGAACCTTTTCTACGATATTTCCTAAAACTGGTACAACAGTAAAACGCATTGATTATACTTTGAAATTACGGTATAAACTCATGGTTCACCTCTTGCACAGGATCAAGGACTGAAGAATGTTTAGGGCAAATATTTACTCAGGTACAAAAAAAGTTCTGTGCCCGTGAGGTCTTGCTCTTCATTCCTTGGCTTGGGTCTAAAGAGTACATGAGTATAAAACTACATTTTTCAGATGCACTGCGCATTCTATCAGAGGGGAAGTGGCAATGACAGAGAATTCTCATCTGAAGCACCTCCTCAACCTTCCTCTTCCACATCGTCTCACCAATCTTCACTAGCTACCACAATGTCTGCACCACATGAACAGGACAGCATACATGCTATGTCAGTTTTTAATCCCAGCAGATACACACTGGCATATCACAAGGTGTGCCTCATGATGGGGAGTTAGGGGACCTCCTGCATGTTCAACTGTTTTCACACCATGTCTGCTAATTCAACAGATATTTTACCGGGAGCTGATGCTGCGAATGTCGCCCAGACATTGGTATGAAGTTCCACACCTAAGGTATGCAGTTTCCTAGAGGTATGTAGAGTTAACCATCCCATGCACTCCGTTTCTTGCTTGTGCCTGCATAGCGTATTACATTCTTCGTGAACATCAAAGCGTCGCCTCTTTTACAAACACTTTCCTCCTTGTCATGTCGATATGTACTGACTAAACCTTTCCCTGCTTCCTCACAATCCCTCTCAGCTCCATAACCTTGACTATAAATGCAGCTCAAGATACAAGGCTGGATCGGGCACAGGTAAAGAATTATATATTGCTGATATCCTCAGTCAGAAGCTGTCACAGGTCGTTATTATGGGTCATTTGACTTTGTTTAACTATGGTTTCTAACAGCTGTGATGTTAGAACATAAAACATATGAGTGCAGCTTTAAAATCTGATCTGAAGTTTAATTCTAATATTTCTAAGTAGGTGCCTAAGTCTGAGTTGCTCCTGTACATGCTGGCCTTGGAGATGATTGCCTGTCAGCCTGCAAACTTCATAGAGCTGTCAACTCATAAGGGGACTGGCAAAGCCGAGGTACGACATTTAACATTATCACATTATTTGCTGTTTTGCTCACTTGAGTAGATGGACTCAATTGAGAGCTTCAGTACTTCCACCAGGGCTCCTTAGGCGGAGTGAAAGACAGTTGTGACATCTCCTCTCACATATCAAGAAGGCAGTTGCTAGATCTCCTCTCACATATCAAGCAAATGCTTTATTTAATATATGAAGCTTGAGAAGTTCAGATGGTATCATACATTGTTTTTAAAGTTGCATTGAGAGAGGACAGCTTACACCTTAAGCAGAGTGATTGTGAAGCAGTCACAAGGTCCTATGAATGCTGTCCAGGGTGTCATATCAGTTCTTCGTGGAGAGCACATGCTGAATTTCTTGGAGAAGCTGGTGTACATGGTCTTGCCGAGCCAAGTAGGGTTTGAGGGTTCAACTCAATTCCAGGTGCGCATTATGGCTTGCACCTGATGTTATAAACTCGAAGATTGGCTTGATGTCAGAGCGACATGCCAGTGTATGTATTATCATGCTCTTACGCTACTATGATTGTGACAGTCAAAGGCAACCGATATCAGTAAGTTGTGATGTACATATATGTATGTATTTATTTGATTATTTGTATAATGTTCCCATGTCTTAAGCTTTGTTTGCTGTGCCTGGCTCTTGTACTTGGAAGGAGGTTGCACAGGAAGTGCTTCCTACTCGGAATCAGTCAAAACAGCGAAGCAGGAAAGCTAGTTCTGACAGGAACCTCCCCAAGAGATTTTTCAGTGACCTCAAGGTATGTCATTCAGGCCTCACAGAAGATTCCAATGTCATTCAGGCCTCACAGAAGATTCCAATGTCATTCAGGCCTCACAGAAGATTCCAACAGTCGTTTTGAGATTGATTAATGCACACTGTTCGCATTAATACTGCGCTTGCTCTTGCACAGGTTACCAATCTAATGCTGTATCCAGACTTTGAGCAAAACTTCGACCTCTTTGAGCCTTTAAGGAGTATGCAAGTAGGGCACAAACTGCTGCTATTGTTCAGCACCTAATTGCAAGGCTGATAGTATAGGAACACGATAAGGGGTAAATTCACTATGGTTTCCACTGGGGGCTTTCATGAATTGCCACAAATAAATAACATTTCTTTTTCACAATGCAGGTCCGTTTTGAGGTTGAGGGTGGATCACGGCCTGAAGATGCAGCTTGTTTGCTATCAGCTTTCTCTCTACCTATAAAATATTGATGTCTGCCTGTTAAATGTCTGAGCTTCAATACTGTTGAGCTCACATGCAAGAAAATTGTTACTAAATGATTGATGAATTAATTCTCAATGTAATTAGTATGAAAATAAGTCAAAATCCTCTGGAGAAGCGGAGAGAGGCCTCTTCTCTGCTTTCATCCAAACTGCAGCTTATCAGGAGACCTGCCCTTTGTAGAGCAGCTGTGCTCAAATCAAGGAGTGTCAGAGTCCGTTCTCTGGTTGTCACATCTAAGGTTTGGAGCTTTGGATGAGCAAGCACAAAAACAGATAAATCCAGTAGCCTGCGAACAGAGCACATGACGAAGATTAGAGTATCATGAGCATGGCTCCAATACTGTTATCCAAAGGCTAAAATGAATACAAAAGACAACCTTAACTATATGAGGGACATGTAGATTGCAATCATATCTATGCGCGTGAGTCCGCAAAGAGCACTAATGTATTATATATGCATGACTCACATGTGAGGGTTAGTCTCTCCTCTGATTCACAACGAAGCCCTCGATCAGTGTACACCTTCATGCTGGGAGACAGTTTGTCCCTTTCTTGTTGATGAGAAGGCGAGGCCTGCTGATCGCCACGGGTGGAATCACACCTGTGTTTGCTGAGAGCCTTGATTCAATATTATTTAATAAGCCTCTCACGAGTGAGTTCCAAACGTTTCGCTGAGTATATATGTACATGTCACGGAAGTCAAGGCAAGTCAGATCCTTCAGGTGCGGGACATTTTCCTCAAAGAGTGTTGAGCGATTGATTACAGTCAATGGAGAGGCCTGACTGCGCTTTGGCCTGCTGTGATGGTTCCAAGTGCTGAGTTCCAAATCTGAGCACCAGGACCTGTGATGGTTCCAAGTGCTGAGTCCCAAACCTGAGCACCAGGACCTGTGATGGTTCCAAGTGCTGAGTTCCAAATCTGAGCACCAGGACCTGTGATGGTTCCAAGTGCTGAGTCCCAAACCTGAGCACCAGGACCTGTGATGGTTCCAAGTGCTGAGTTCCAAATCTGAGCACCAGGACCTGTGATGGTTCCAAGTGCTGAGTTCCAAATCTGTGCACTAGGGCCTGTAAGCATGGCATAACCTGCGTGACATGTCAATACGCTTCAGTGGAACTAGAATTCAGTGACTCAAAGATTTCTGTACTCAAGTAGAATTTGCATGTGACTGTTATCTGAGATCCAAGAGAGTACAGCCATGCAATGGTAGCTGCAGTGCATTGGTGGTTGTTCTGGGACAAAAGTAGCCTCTGTCTTATGAAATACATCAGGCAAGAATAGTCCGATGTCTAGTCACCAGTTAGTAGTCACAACAACCGGGCCATAACCTGCCTCTGTTCTCTTAAGTTTATCAAACAAAGTCAGTAAGGTGTCTTGACATCACTCAGTAGTCACAACAACGGGGCCATCAGAACGAGCTATGAATCCTTCCAGACATTGACAATACATATAGACCAAGTATGGCATTAATGGCATGAGGATCACGGTGCATCCTAGCCATCATAGAGGATGGTTGTGTTAGCTCTCTACCTGATGTAGAGGCATGAGAATCAAAGTCTCCAAGCTGTCTGGTTGCACCTCCAGCCTTGTGATTCGTTGGCTTGCCTCAAAATACAGCTTCCTGTTGACAGACCTGAGCACCCTCTTGCCTTGAGAGTCTAAAGATTGCATGACCAGCTCAGCCACACAATATGGCAGGCCCAAGATGCAGTCAGATCTCCCAGAAGTGGAGGCTTCAAGAACAGTGATGTTGTGATGTGGCAGTCGTGAGGGTGCCATGCATGATGATCCATCATCGTCGTTGGCATGAGTAGCGAGGTGGTCAGCGACATGAGAATTGGGTGTTCCCTGACAATGATGATGAGAAGCGCCTTGATTACTTATGGTCAGTGAGTTATATACATTGCATGGGCTATCTGTGGAAGGAGAGGCCACTGACACATACATTAAAAAGTCACTCTTGGATGCCAGCTGCTGACATAGCTCCTGCTTCATCCTTGTTGGCGATAGCACCCCTTCTCTTGCTACAATCTGTTCACTGTGGCAGGAAGAGCCATCTCTTGGTGTTGTGCAGAAGCCACGGGAAGCTGCACCCTTGGATGTCATTACTGTAGCCGACGTATCCTGTACTTCATGAACAGGAGGGTGCCCAGATTCCTTGGACACTGTGCAAGGAGGACGATCAGATCCTTCTACATCAGAGCCAAGCAGATGCTGGGATGATGAACACAATGGAGGCTAAGGTTTCATTCCAGGTCTCCTGATTATTACAATGTGTGTAGGATTTGTCATGCCTGGTGTGTAAAAAGAGCATGCGTCATCTGTGGCATGTTCCTTATATTCTTGTGCTCCCTCTGAGATTTAAAATTGTGTTGGAGATGGCAGTTTTTTTCTGCTTTTTTATGCTCCTGTAAAGTTTAGGATTTTGTAGAATTTCTCAGTGAAGTTCTTGGGACTGGGAATCAATAGAAAAAGAAGCAAGGTGCCTTTTGTGACCTCAGCATTCCTAGTGGGAAGAGAGCTAGCAGCTGGCTCCTTTTAAGGCATGCTTGCAAAGGCGGTGAGCTGGCAGTTTGAAGCGGCACATTATCTGCATGATGCTTATATGGACCAATAAAAGCTGCACTTGGTTGGAGTCAAGGACCAACACCTGCTGTCCTCGCAATGTAGTGCATGAATCCTCATCTCCTGTCCTGATGCTGGTCGATTTATTCATTATCTTACTTTTGCAAGTACGTCTATGCTTGCTATGGATTTCATGGACACTTGCATACTTTCTGTGGCGGTGATACAAAACCCACGCTATACCCAGTGGTATTGTATATTCCATTATTGTACTACATGGAAATACTGATGCATGACTGTTGCTCGATTCCTCCCTTCATACCTTATCCTGCTTCGAAACCTATCATGGATCAGAGTAGAGGTAGACATGTCTTAAGAGAGACAAAAATATGTCATTTCGCGAATGAGTTAAAAGTAGCTGGCAGAGACTAGTGAGCAACTCATGGTAAATTTAAATATCTCGAAAAGGTGGAGTATCATTGTACACAACTACGACAAGGTAGGCATTTTTACTACTCCAAAAATGATCTGTTGTTGAGAATCTGACAAGAAAATGCAGCTTTACTACCAGCAGTCAGAAGGAAACACCGTGAAGAGGTTATTTGTTCAAGAGGAAACTTTACAACATAATCCAATACGGCCACAAGAATATGGGTCTTTGAAATCAAACCATTTGGTGCATGCCCTCATCATCAATAACAAGTCATCACAGCACACACAATATTCTAATGCTGTTGAGAAAATAAATGTACTGCCTGTTGCACTCACAAGCCAATGTTGCTCTGAATATGTTTTGTAGGTAGTTAATTAGGTAGTTGAAATCAAAGAGGTAGAATGAAGATGACATTGAGTGTAAAGCCAATGCTCTTATCATACACTTTTTACCACTAACTTCGCGAAGGACAGCCGCTTGCTAAGATGAACAATGAAGTTTGAGAAAAGGGTGCATAGTAAATAGAAAGTTAGCAGGTAAGTAGGAAGCTAGCTTCGCTATTGAAACTTGAAAAGCAATGTCGGCACTCAAAGAAATATGTGCTGAACCCGTTATGGTACATATATATTCAGCACGGCATGCGCAAACAACATGGCTTGCATCCTGCATGCTCCATTGAAATTTTCATGCAAGATTCACAACCACTTACAACTTTTACCATTATTAAAACAGCCACCAATCTAGAACATATGTACACTCTCACACTGAATGAAGTAGATGGCTCCGCCACAGCCACATCTAGCCAAAACGATTCCATACACCTTCTTCTTACCTTCTTGATTGCTTTGTTTCACTGAGTATATATGTGATAGGCACGTGCATATCTATAGGATCGTCTAGTGACAGAAGTGGTTTTAAATTGTTGGCTCTAAATCTGTCCACCTAGAGCTTGAAGAGTAGCAGCTGCTTCCTCCTCTGCTTCCAAGGCCAAAGAGGAAGCAGCTTCAGCATGTGATGTTGCAGTTGCAACAGCAGAGGTTGAGGAAGGAGTGATGGCAGCGGTCCCTGCAGAAGCATTAGGAGTTGTGACATTGTTCATAGGTGCTCCTCTTGAGGGCAGGGGAACAGGGGGTTGACTGTGCAATGCTAGCGACTGCAGGGCAGCAGCAGCAGCTGCTTGTGGCCTGGGTGCAGGGGCCGTTAATGGAGAGAGAACAGTAGGCAATCCTGGGACACTGGGTATATGGCCAGGAGCTCTGATGACACCTCCGGTGGGCCTCACTAACATGTTAGGTAGCATTGGTCTCGGAGCCATCATCATCATGGCTGCTGCTGCAGCTGCTGTTAAGCCGCCATTGCTGCCACTAGGAAACTTGGCGACTCCTCCTGCTGCAGTGGATGTGGCGCTGGCTCTCATGGCAGCCTGTACTGCCGCCGCTGCTGCTGGGTCCATGGCAGCAAATTGTGCCATAGCTGCCGCAGCCGCTGCGGCCATGGCATTGGCTTGCTGCTGCTGAGAGGTGCCTGATGCTGATGGAGTGTTGGAAATGGCTCCACTACTCATGTTTGCTCCAGGTAGGGTGGTGCTGCCTGGGGGGAGCTGTATGGTGGCCCCTGCCATGCTGCCAGCCTCGTCAGCCTTCCACAGCCCCTAAAGAAATGTAAGTTGCAGGAAGTCACAAAGATTTGAAGTATATTGTGCAATCACAATAAATCAATGAAACATGAGGATCCAGATCAAACATGAGGATCCAGATCAAACATGAGGATCCAGAGCAACATGAGGATCCAGAGCAAACATGAGCCAAAGATCATGCAGATCTTCAGAGTGCCTTTGACAGTAAAGAAGGCAGCAAGAAGGATACATGCTTCACGTTTTTTTGCGCAGATTTGAAGGGAGTGGACATCATGATGAGCTGACAATCTTAAATGCAGATCATGCAGAAGGAACTGAAAAACAATCCAATAGGTATCTGAGAGACCCTCCCTTATGCACTAGTAATCCTACTACTCCTGCTAGTGGTACACCAAAGATTGCTTAATATTGAGACAGACCTTGGGGCGAGGCGCATCGTTCTTGGCATGGTACAGACCACACGCATTGCACAAAGGCTTTCCATCATTTTTGTCCTTCCTCCAGAAAGGGGTTGCTGTTGTGCCACAGTTTTTACAAACCTGCAGTTCATGGAGCAGGAAGGAAGCAGTGTTTCAAAACCTGGAGTTTGGGGCGCAGGAATGAAGTATTTGAGCAGATATGCATAGCTTCTGCATAGTTTCTGCAAGTCGATGAGAGCATCGCATCCCTCTTCCACTACAAAATTGTAGTTTGTACAATTTCTGCAACTCTGCCAAGTCCTCAAAAATGTGCAGGAGAGTTGTCAACAAACTACAAACTTACATCCATCATAAATTTTATATGTCCCCTAACCCTTTTAGACTCAATAAACTCAGCCCTTCCAACAAAGATGGTTCTCTCACCTTGAAGTCCTTACTGTTCCGCTTGCCTTTCTTGACCAGCCCATGGCTGTATGAGCCATCAATAGACCTCTTACTGCCAGATGGCATACCTCCCTCTCCCTCACCACCACTTTGGGAGTCGTAGTCTTCACCAACATCACTTCCAATGTCCTCCTTTTCATACAACTGAAGATGACCATTCTGCTGTGGCAGTGCTACTGGGTTGGAAGGCTGTAAGAGGAACATGCAAAGTCTTCTCTATTTAAACGGTCTCCAATGCCATTCTCTCTCTAATCACTGTCTTCCTCATCAATATCGATAATATCTCGCAGAAAAATGGCACAAAGTCACGGACTCACCAGTGATGCTGATGGCAACAATGGTCTGCTTGAGGTGGTTGGTGGCGGTTGGGGTGCTGGGACCTGGGGCTTCACAGGTGCAGTAGCTGTTGTTGCCCGCATGGGTGTGGGAGACTTGACAGGCATAGGCACCACAACAACAGATGATACTGATGCTGCAGGGGGCGGGTGCTGAGGGACCAGGGGTGATGGTGTCATTGCCGCTACCCCTGGTCTAGGTGTCATGTCCTGTAAAACATAGCAGAACAAAACAAATGAGTTTGCGAGCCCATGTTGCGATCCATATGACATCATTTATCTTCAGTGTTAAGACTCGAACCTCTTTTAGTTCATTTATGATTTTTGACAGTCAGTTGAGGATCTGACTTAGCTCTCATGCTAGAATCCTGCAGGGCTCAAACTCATGTCTATTGCTATCTCCAAGGGAATCCTATACTGACCTGAGCGCTGGCAGAAGGAATCAATCCTGGAGGAGTCATGGCCATGCTGTTGGGCCACCAGCACATCATGGACTGCTGCTGTTGCTGCTGCCACTGCTGGGCAAATTCTAGCACAGGCAAGCCCGTCACCACCCCTCTACTGATAGTTGAAGGAGCAAGAGCAGAGGTTGGTGTGTTTGATCTGGTGAATTGAGATGTGAGAGGAGGAGCAGAGGATTGAGGGTTAAGGTTTGGTGGGGGGGCTGTATTTGAGGGTTGAGATGAGTCCAGGGGAGGAATTGGAGGATTGACCATCATGAGCGGCATGCCTGGCACCATGCCTTGTGGCATCATGAAAGGTGGAGGCATCATACCGAATGGTGGGGGCATCATCATACCGGTAGGAGGCATCCAGGCAGGTGGGAAGGCAGGTGGCACCATGCCTGGATACATCATACCAGGAGCCATAGGCATCATTCCTGCGCCCATGGGTGTCATTCCAGGTGGCATCATGGCACCTGGCCAGGCGCCAGGTATCATGCCTGAGAACATGGTCGGGGGGATCATTGCACTGACAGGGTAGGCAGGCACTGGCTGCTGCTGTTGTTCATTATTTTTGCTGTCAGATGGTGTAGGTGTAGGATTGGCTGAGTGCACTTCATCTGGGTCTTCGTGGTTCAGGGCGACCTTGGTGGTAATTGGGTCTTCCTGAGAAGTGTTTTCAGAAGAAGGACGCATGGAGGCTCTTGCTGGCTGGTTTTGAATTGAATAGTTTTGAACTGACACACCAGCAACATCTTGAGACAGAGAAGGCTGTTCGGGGTTAGCACTGGCAGATGGTATTGACGAGTGTGATTGAAATGTGATACTAAACGTTCCAGGCGTTATTGCGCCTTCTTGAACGGTTGAAGGACCACTAATCTCCAGCTTTATGGTACCGATTTCACAGGTTTTCGATGGGTCCATCTCATCATATGTAAATTTCTGTGAAACGCAAACTCCAGGGTAACTTACAGCGCAAATATAAGGAACATTTTGTTAATGCTCTTGCTAAAACAACCCTTGGGAGGATGTTGGCTTTGGGCTACAAATGTCTCCAGCAACTTGTAAATTAGCATGCTTTAACAAGCAAATATCGCCAATAATTACTATGCCCTGCATGTGTATACGTAATAACACTTGTAAAAGCAAAGGGTCTGCTGTACATCTTCGTTTTTTAGACGTAGTTAAAACCGCGCAGGTTAATCACGGTATTCAAAAACTTGACAGGTTAGTAGAATTTTATTCGCGATGCTTGTATTTGTATTTGTACTTGCTTCCCAGACCTCTCGGGCTGAAATGCTCTAGCATTGCTTACATTATCTGCAGCACATTTAAAATTCGTAAGAATCACTGCGCTGCTCAGACAATCTTTCGAAGTTATGCCTCAGGAGTAACCACGACATGACAGGGTAGATAGGTACCTACATCCACAATTATCAGCATAGCTGAGTGGAATTGATGGTGCAGATTCAAGAACACATCTAAATGCAACTGTTTCTGATGACTTCAGTGAGACAACAGTTGTGTATGTGTCACTTTTGGCAGAGAACTTGCTAACACTAAATGCAAGTGCAGCATCGGCATTGAATTGTGAAGTTGGAATTCTCAGGGCTCCTGCTAGCAATGGTCTCTGATCCAAGCGGTACTGATAAAGATTATAAGTCAGGCCTGGGGTCAGGTCTGACACTAAAACAGTTAGCTTCATAGGCATGGGTGCAGGGGCCACATTAGTGTGTAGCTATTGCCCATTGTGGAATTTCCAATGAAAGGGGCCTCATCCTGGTAGCCTGATATAGGGTTCTGAGGCTCCAATGAAAGGGGCCTCATCCTGGTAGCCGGATATAGGGTTCTGAGGCTCCAATGAAAGGGGCCTCATCCTGGTAGCCGGATATAGGGTTCTGAGGCTCCAATGAAAGGGGCCTCATCCTGGTAGCCGGATATAGGGTTCTGAGGCTCCAATGAAAGGGGCCTCATCCTGGTAGCCGGATATAGGGTTCTGAGGCTCCAATGAAAGGGGCCTCATCCTGGTAGTCTGATATAGGGGCCTCATTCTGGTAGCCGGATATAGAGGCCTCATCCTGGTAGCCTGATATAGGGTCCTGATGCTCCAATGAAAGGGGCCTCATCCTGGTAGCCTGATATAGGGTTCTGAGGCTCCTGCGATGTGATGCTGAGTGACACTGGTAAAGTTACATTCTGTGTATCTGCAGTAATAATGTGAGCTGTTAAATATGCTGAGCCAAGAAAAGCGCCTTGAGGAGTGCACAACTGAAATCACTACCTTCCATTATCTTTTTTGTGTCGAAGCTTGAAAAGGTAAAACTTTACCTGCAATGCCAGTAATTGAATACGCATAGTTCTTGTATCTTGCAGTTGGCAAAGGGATGATGTAGTTCTTTGAATGAGAGAAAGGCTGAGGCCACTGCTGGAAAGTGTATCCATACACAAAGGGTGTACAACCTGTAGTGCCAGTTGAACCTGGAGGTACGTCAGGGTTGTCCATGGGCCTCCAAGGATACTGAGTGCCACTGCATGTGTACAGCCCATGGTCATCAATGTACAGTGTGTCAGAAGCCTGGTAGGGAGCTGAACTGCTCATATTTTCAGTGTCTATGCGTGTCACAGTCACGATATGAGAGTAAGCGCTCCCTCTGTTGCTTGAGGAGGGAGATGAGATGTCAATGACACCAATGGTCACATAAGAGCCTGATAATACCTCTGACTTCATTCACACCATGAAATCTTGGAAACCCTGAAGGCCCAAGACATTGACAATTATTAGGCTGTAGCCTGGCCTCAGCTTGCAGCATTGAGTTGATCTTGTTATCAACACGTGTTCCATGGATGATTACAATCACAGCACCTATCATATTACGATAAGGCTGTTGACAAGTGCTGTGTATCAAAAAATACACAAATTACATAAATTACCTCAAAGCCAGTCTTCTGCTGTGCTGAGTTGAACGCTTTTGAATTTAACAGAAGGAGGCAGCCTTGCCAAAGCTGTTGCCATAGTGAGTCTTGGGTGGGGAGTAATCGTCGAGGAGAATCTGAGATAAGAAGTCCATTTTCCCTGGTGTGCTTTTGCCAGTCTTTGCAAGACTTGAAAGAAAAGTAGAAGCAATGGTTCGGACATTGAATTAGGATATCCAAAGTCCATGGCCTAGTCCGGCCCGGATGTGGCTGACCTCCCCGCAATAACCCTGGTTGCTGAGCCTGACCAGCAAGAGAATGGGACAGGTATTATCCTTACATTGCTAGTGCAAAGGTATCCCCCTAGAATATTGATGGTACAGTCCATGAATGTATTGAGACTGTATTACGGAAGTAATGTCACGTGTTCCATAGTGGAGAGGCGCAAAAATGCAGATCCTAAAATGTACCTAATATACCTCCAGCACATACATTGCATGTATGCCTAAACGATTACAGCCAAAAGTGAATCATACTCTAATATTCGTGTTCCTACCATTGGTAGAATGGCTGAATTCTGGTTTGAAACACAATTGGTCCGGTTCTTGGCAAAACACCATCAACTGCCACTTGTGAGCACGTCACTCCTGATGTCAGTAAGCTGCGTGCTCTTTGAGACCATAGAGAAATTATGAAAAAAAGTACGTCAAAAGGCTTGCGAAACGCGGTCATGCGTAACTTAAGTTCTGAGTTGTTTAAAATGTCGAGCAAGATTCACTTCACTTAATAGAGTACATATTCTACATATCGAAATTTGCAAAATAATACCTACAACCAAATGATATGAAGGCCGCGTGAACTTGTGACGAAGTGTCCAAGGAGAAGTTGGTTTTGTAACCGTCCCTCTTCTTAGTCATTGTTTGTTATACCATGTTGAAATGCGTAGCTCTGAGCCACTAGTACATATTGCGACATACCATCACTCATCTTTAGAATGAGACTCAGTGTTGTTAAGAACTGAGCGCTAAGCGACTGAAACATCTTGCGAAACAACTTTCCTCCGCCCTTCAACAGCGGCGCAGCATGAGCACTACTAAATGGAAGAACTTGCAGAGCAAAGTCGTCAACCAGCTAGTGACGGCTATGAACAAGAACAGGAAAGATGTGGTGCCCTCTTGGCCTGTGCCATCGGAGAACAGTAAGGCTGAGATTGCGATTAATCAATAATTTGTATCGCCTATGTCACTTGATGTGGAGATGCACCTAGAAACACAGGTGGTACTTCAGCCTGAGCTCCCTCAATGTAAAATGGAAGCAGGCATGTGTAGGGGTCAACAATATGTGTGGGGGGGATTTGATAGACTCGAGGCTTGATGAACTTGTGTCCTCAGTAGAGATGTCGTTGGTGAAACAAACAGCAGAAGTATGTGCTGAAGCTCATTTATTCAAGCCAGGAGACATGCCTGAAAACCCTGTCCAGCTTCTCCCAGCAGACGAGAGTCGTACAGAAAGGGAGGTGCCTGAGGTGCCTAACTTAGTGCAGATGGACACTGTAGCTTTGTATAGTCGAAGTCCCAAGGAAGCTGAGGTAGGTGTTCTCTCAGAGATGGACACTGTAGCTTCTTCTAGTTGAAGTCCCAAGGAAGCTGAGGTAGGTGTTCTCTCAGAGATGGACACTGTAGCTTCTTCTAGTTGAAGTCCCAAGGAAGCTGATGTAGGTGTTCTCTCAGAAGATGGACACTGTAGCTTCTTATAGTTTAAGTCCCAAGGAAGCTGAGGCCTGAGGTGTTCTCTCAGAAGCTCCCTCAGAGTTGAGGGCAAGTAGTGTGTAGTAGTGCAGCAATGTGAGGAATAAGGAAGTGATAGTAGTTTGGGACCTACCTCCTCAAAGTAGATTGCAAGTGGGCCTGCTAGAGGTTAAGGGTCTTCCAGTCTTGGCAGCAGGTTGAAGGTTACGAAATATAGGCGTGACTTTAGGATTAATTACTTCAAATTACTGAAATTTGATAGCAGGTTCTGTGTCTTAATGAAAAACTGATGTCTAATGGAGAATAGCACTATTGGCATTATGTACAAACCTTTTTTATATTTGGGATCTGTCCATGAAAACGAAAATCATGCAACTTTTTTTTCTTAGTTGGAAATTGAATGTGCACACGAAATTGTTTCAAAACTAGTATCTTTTGTTGTTGTTGTGACTTCTTGGCACACTTGAGCATGCATTGTTAATTGTTACCACCGCTAATGAAAGCCTTACGCAAGTTTAGGAAACATTAACAAATTCAGCTAACCATTTCACGGACCGCAACATATAGACACATAGTATCGTTGATGAACTAACCAAACATGCCATTAACGACTTGTCTGCAGCTCAGTAAGTCCACAAGTTTGCAGATAAACAGGTAATGGTCACACACCGGTAATAGGTCACATATTGTTTAGTCAAAGCAAAAAACGAAGCAAACACATGAGACACAGGTTAGATGATTATAGCAGAAGTCTTTACATTGTAGCAGCATCTGCAGAGGTACTTCTACGGGGGAGAGAGTTCAAAGAAAACAGAGGAGCAAACATTATAACCCACTTTTAAGTACATTATATGACTGTGCAGAGAAGATGCAGAGAGTGGAGAAAAGCTCCTAATTCTTATTACAAATAATGACTAGGCTAAGGTAAGATGGATCGTTTACGCTGTGCCCTTGTTTAAGAGGTTCATCATTTCCTCCTCAGCTTCCTCCCGCTGCAGTCTCTCTGCTTTGAGGGCAGCCTCTAGCCTGGCTAGCCTGTTGACTATCTGCATGGGACATATGAGCCAAAAGTATTGTGAAGACACTCGGTCATTTTATATAACTGTAATTCTCTTGAAAAAGCTAAAGCTATGAGTGCATCATCTAACATGGAAGGTACTAATAATTCAAGAATCACATGAATAAAGAAACGAGGACTTTGAGTCCTTTCCTTTCTTCGAATGTCAAGACTTCTGCCCCAATTCTAGTCTATCAACTTTTTTCAGCTGAGGTGATAGCCTAGTGAGAGGCGAGGCTGCTAACTCTGTCCCCCGAACTCAGCTTTTCTTGCTCATACTTCACATACCTCAGCATTTGATCCAGCCTGGCTTAATTGCGGTGTTCTTGGGTACGATGCATGAGATTTCACAGCTGAAGCAGCGGCACTGGCCAGGCTCCCTGTCTCTGCTTTATCTCCCTGTTGGTAGAGCAAGGTGTGAACAGGTGGTAAAAGGTGAGCGTTAATGTAACCCTATTAGCATTGCCATGACCTCAAATTCTCATTACTTCAGTACAAGATTCACACTCATCTTGTACTGAAGCAATGAGAGTTTGACATAGCAGAATCGGCTTCTCAAACATAACATGGTAAATGCAATTGTCTCAGACAATTTCCTGAAGTAAGCAAAATTTCTGTCAGACACAATCACCCATGCGGCATTTTTTGCTAAAATACAAGAAAAAGATAGCAACTCTGCGTCCTAACCTCACCTTGAATTTTATCAGCGAGGCCTGGCTCCCATGCTGACTACCTGCATCAGGACACGAAGGAAAGGTCAGGCACCTGACCTGCTATTTAGGTATGCAATTCAGCTCTATTGCATGAATTGCCTGATTTTTTAGCCTTCAGTGTTTCAGGCTGTTTTTCTTCATGGGATGACCATCGCATTAATGAGGCAACCGTTAAGTTTGATTCTTTCGTCGTTGGTGATTTGGAATTTTCAAGAGTGCCATCTCGATGCGACACTGCCTCCTCTCGAGCAATCTGTAAGTGAAATTTATAGTTATGATTCAAACCTTCTACAATGCTAAAATAATGACTCACAACTGATCGCCACCACTTATCTTGCATCGTTGGATCAAGTTTTCCCATTATTTAAAAATTACAATTCTGTTTATTGACGAGCTTTGATTTGTAATAAAACCTTATATCAATTTTCCGTACATAAGAATACGGGGGCATTTCATAGGTTAGCACGTAATGCGTTATTAAGGTAGGAGATCAAATTTAACAGCTTATGCGTGCTTATAAGGCATGAGCTACGACGAAAGCCCACCTTATGAGCTATTCCGAAAATACTCTGAATTTGTGCCTGATTTGGCTGATTTTGCGTAAGTGGTTTGTATTTACATGCACGTATTTTATAATAGGGCTCAATAGCCTCTATGAGAACATTCACGTTGTAATTGCCAATCACTAGATTTCAGTAGAGCAATTACAGCATATGACTGAAGTACGGACATGAATCTGTAGACTGAGTGAGCGTCAATGTGGACGCTTGCTGGCAGACTTGGGCATGGACATGCATGCAGGAGCAGGTTTAGGTGATATACGCATCCTGTACAACCAACTCTCCAAGGGAGGGGGCTTCCTAACATACCAAGGACTAGAGAGGTTGCATGGGTAATCAGGCAGACATTATTGCATTTCTTGCGGCATTTCTGCTTGCCTGAGTGAACTTAACTGAGAAACTATGCCTAGTTTTGAGGAGACTAAGTGCCTGTGTCCCGGCCTGTCCCAGCTTCTATGTCCCTATCAAAATGGCTCTCCTATTATCATCTCCCAGTATGTGGATACTTATTAAAAATGTGTTTGTCATTTATCACATTGTCCTCTCCATTCAGGCTCCTTTCTAAGCGCAAAAGACGACATGATCTTGCAAAGATTGCAGAGAGACCGTTATCTTCTTCACAACAGCTCACCTCCATGCATTCCCTACATGCTCAAACATTGAAGTCAGAAATTGTAGACAACATGGGAGTCAGAGCCATGGCTCCACACCACAGCCTGAGCATTGCTCCTGCCTTCAGAGGGGGTGGCCAGGAGGCTTGGACAACGAATGCCAGCCCAGAGAAAGGCTCTGCACAGTTCATAAACCTCCTGAGGTCCAATTCCATCCTTCCAACACAGTCACTAAGCATGATCTCACAGCAGATGTCCATGAATTGGCTTAATACCATAGCCACTACTGTAGGCGCAGGTCCGAACTCGCCCTCTCCACACTTCCCCTCCCAGAATAGGCACAGCTCACCACCTTCCTCTCCTCGCCACCTCATTAGCCCCACTGGACAGTCATGTAACAGCATGTCAGCTCGCCCAAGCTTGTCTGGCATGCCGAGTACAGCAAATCCTCAGGCTAGGCTGATTCATGGGGCTTCAACTGTGTCAACTCCCTTAATGTCAAATCTCGGAGCTATAATAGCATCTAGGGACCCTCCATTGCTGCTCAGAGAAACGTTGCCCCTCCCCCTGTGTGAATTCCCACACATTAGGAATAAGCTCAAAGGAGTCAAGGTGACGCAATACCTACTCATTTTGTCCTTCTCTTGAGGCAGTCTAACTCATAAGAAAAAATGAAGAATTTTCCTGCCTGTTCGCTTTCTCCCACTCACTTGATGATGAAATAGTCAAAGTGACACTTTTTGGATGATTCTGCCTTGCTCTTCTCAATCTGGAGCAGGAGTTGATGTTGAATCATGATAACAAGCTGTGCCTAACGGCGCTGAAAGACCTGTACCAAGAATGGGAGCAAGCTGTGGAAGAGAAGATGGTGTGTATTGTCGATTGTACTTTTGAGGGGGCTGTGAATGAATCCGAGTGATCCATGCACTATAAGGCCTGCCTACAAATGTAGAGCCTTGTATTAGATAGCCAGAGAGACTGGGTCCAGAGGGTGCCTTTACTATAACATGAGACTCTCACACTACAGTATAGACTCACAGCCTTCTATCAGACCTAATCCTTATTGAAAGACTTTGATCAGCCCTCATCTTTATGCGCGCTTTGTTTTTTCAGATAAAAAAAAGCCTGAAGAAGAAGAGTGCTGTGGCAGCAGTTTTGATTCCGGAGGCATCTTCCTCTGTGACCGAGATTCCACTAGACAGCGCCATTTTCATGTTGATCATGGGTGCCTGCTGCTCTTTGGCACTTGGAAAGTATGATGTAGCCATGCAGGTGCTGGCATCTGCAGAGTAAGTACAGAATAAAGTGACATGTCCATGATATCAGCAGAGCATGAATGAAAGAGGACTTAAAACTTAAAGACAGAGTGCATGAGCATCAACTAAACTTGAAGGTCAAGCAATAGTGTGTGCTGAGAGGTATGAAATTGATGGGAGAATGTACAAATCGTAGTAAAGTGTTCAAAACAAGACAAGAGTCACTGGTAGGTCCTTGAAAGCCTCTCTATTCATTTAGGCGCACCCTTGTTATAACTTAGGTGACAGTTATAGCAGTTTTTAGCCCCGTTGTGGGTGAACACTGTTGCAAAATTTCATAATGTGTGAGTCAATGCATATCTGAGAACATTGCTGAATGTTTTCACCTGGCTCCTGTTCTTTCTCAGATCCAGATTTAGTTTTGAAATCCTAGGCCAGGAGCATCCGTACTACTACTGCATCTCCTTTTGTCAGGTGTGTTAAGCCATGTTAAAAATGGTGTGAATGGGAAGAAATTGTCTGTGTTATCAAAAATGTCTCTAGGCGTTATGCCATAGAAAATGCTTCTGTTGACATGTCTTGGTCCCTCACAAAGGCTATGCCCTCTCCAGCCAGTACCTTAACTCGTACTTCTTCGCAGGCCATGGTGTACTATTACAGAAATCAGTTTGAGATGGCCCTCCACAAGTTTGAGGCAGCACGTGATCTTTCGGATCTGGTGGCAAGGGACATGCTGGATCCAATATCGTTGAAGAACTGTGCTTGCTGCCTCAACAATATTGGTGCTTGTTGTCAAATGTTAGGAAGGAGGTGAGTTTGGAAGATCATGCAATTTGTCATGAAGTGTGAAGGCCTGCATTATCCCATTACTTATGAGTTGTTCAAATTCATGAATACTTAGGAATTGGGTTTAGGGTTTAGGGTTTGATTGCAATGTATTTTTTTGGGAGTAAGCTATTGAATTTAATGTTGGATAAATACACTTATTGTGTTGAAGTGGAGAGCGTGGGCACATCCAGGCAGTCTTTTAAGTTTTAAGAGCCAATGGTAATAAGACCCTCTACCATTCTCTTTGTGAACAAGACTTCACTTGAAATCCAGCACAAGCCCTTGCTGCCTACTTCAACACTCTCTCCTCTCACATGTGCCTCTATACCTGCAGGTCAGAGGCTGTGGCAAGCTACAAGGCAGCTGTAGAGCGATTACGCAGCACTCAAGGCCTGAATAGCCCAACAGCTGCAACTGCTATGAGGAACTTGAGTAACGCAGTGAGAACCAGCTTCGCTCTAGATTCCACCCGTCCTCATACTGCGCCTCCCGCTGGTCGCATAACCACGCTGTTGTCTAATAAGCCACAAGTTGTAAGCTCAGGCAGCGCTGCAGCAGCAGGTGGTGCTGGCCTACCTGTGTCAGTAGGTGCAGCTGGTGGGAAGCTGCAGGCGTTTTTGAGGCAAGCAGTGACGCTTACAATACCAAAGCCAGTGACAACACTCCCTGTCTGGGCATCCAGGTCTAACGGAGAGGAGGCTGCTAAAAAGGCAGCTGCCAAGGCTAAGGGCAAGGTGAATCCAATCAGAGTTCATGTTGGAGTTGCCTACGTTTGATTAGTGTACTGGATATCAGCAGGAGAGAGGCGGGTTACTTAGCATGAATTACTTCGTCACCATGTTTTCACAACTCGCTTTCTTCAGATGCTGACCTGGCTTTGATGTGCAATTCTGAGTTTCAAATTGTACTATCTGTCATGCTTATGATTCTCAGGGGAAAGAATCCAAAGATAAAGGAAAGCAGAAGGTGAAGGTAAGTTAAGATGATCTCAGCTTTTCATGCTGACAGCTTGTCCATGATGCTGACCTCAGACATGGATATGTACGTAGACTGTCTGTCATTTTGAGCGAAGCAATTTGCATTTTTTGAATAGTTTGTACTGCTTTGTGTTTGGAAATCACATCAGAGAGTCACTGCATGTTTTCTTAACAAACAGACATCAACCGCCAAGATTCCTTGAAATTTTGTTTGCATGATGCTGAAGGTGAAAGCCTCTGCTGGACTCCAGATAAGCTATCCAATGACTTACTACAATCCACCCACGTATGGAGTTGCGAATGTTTCTCTTGCGGTGAAGAGAAAACCGAAAAAGAAGGCTGCTAAATAGAAATGTAAAGTTCAGATGGATCTAAAGTGCGCAAATTGTTACTTTAGATTACAACACTTTCTTTTAACTCCATGATCCAAACTTGCTACCAATCAACATGGTTGACAGACGTCTATGTAAGGCCTTGTATGACAAAAAAACTTATTGCCAAAACGATGCATTGGCATTACATTTCATACATACATAATTATCTATGGGCATGGCTCTTTGAGGCAGGTTCAAGTTGGCTCCGAAATGTCTAGTGCCGAAGGGTTCCAGAACATACTGTGTGCTAGTTGAGTGTGTTCGTAACTCCTAATTAAACATTATTTCTACATATAGAGCAGCCGAGACTCGAAGTGATAGTCCAATTTTACAGATCGTGTGGTCGTAAAACCTCAGAATGTTGAAATTGGCTGGTGGAATTTGTAGAAGAGCCCTTAACAGCTCATTACAGGTACGCTTTTCCTGCACGTGTAGGGGTGAAACTTTGTGGGCGGCTAAGATTCTTTAATATCACAGGCTGGTGAGCTCCATGGCTTACCTGATGGTCTATTGTTACGAAGTATCAGGTGATTTATATTCTCTACAAATGTAATATGTGCTTTTGTGAGTGATTGTTCCTCATGGTGCCTACTGCTCGTAGTGTATCCTCGATCGTCAAAGCCGACGAGGTCATCGGTATTGATTTGGGTACCACTAACTCTTGCGTTGCTGTAATGGAGGGGAAGGTGCGACCTAGTGTCCATATCGTTTCCATGCCGATTACTCACCTTCACCTCCTTGTTCAAAACCTGGCAGACATCAAAGGTCATTGAGAATGTAGAGGGTCAGAGAACTACACCCTCAGTAGTGGCTTTTACTGAGAAGGGGGAGAGGCTGGTTGGCTTGCCAGCAAAACGTCAGGTGAGTCAGATATGTCATGCTGGCAAGATGATGGAGAGTAATTACTTTGATTGCTTTGATTAGTAATTGAACACAGATAACATGACAAGTACAGAAAAACATCATATTGATTTGACTTTTGACATAAACAAAATATTGTGAATCATGATTCAACCACAGGCTATCACCAACCCTACTAACACTGTGTACGCTACCAAGCGCCTCATTGGCCGTGCTTTTGATGACGCCCAGACACAGAAAGAAATGAAGGTGCGTTTTAATACGAATGTAATAAA
The DNA here is from genome assembly GCA_002335675.1 of Chlamydomonas eustigma. Lineage (NCBI taxonomy): Eukaryota > Viridiplantae > Chlorophyta > Chlorophyceae > Chlamydomonadales > Chlamydomonadaceae > Chlamydomonas > Chlamydomonas eustigma. Next base: position 15,462 of record BEGY01000087.1, on the reverse strand, counting down.
ATTTTGAATCCAAGGTTTACATCAGCTGGTTCACAGGCTTGGGGATGTCAAGCAGCTTGAGAAATCTATACCTTTCTGAGTAACAATTCGAAACAATGGCTTCTATTTCATCATGCAGATGGTACCATACAAGATCATCAGAGCTGACAGCGGAGATGCGTGGGTCGAGGTGAGCTTGTGAATATCAATAATGGGAGCCTAATTATGTCTTTATGTGTGACACAGTGTATGGCACCTCCTCTATTGCTTTCAGGCAGGAGGGCAGAGGTACTCTCCAAGCCAGATTGGTGCTTTCACACTAACTAAAATGAAGGAGACGGCAGGTAACCTACGGAAATCGTACCTACCAAAAGCAAGCTTGCTAACCTGCCCTTCATGTACCGAGTATGCGTATGCTTGTTTCATATTAATGCAGAGGCCTACCTTGGGCACCCCATTCGCAAGGCTGTGGTCACAGTTCCAGGTAAGGATATGCTGGTAGGGCTTTTGGAAGAAATAGAGTGTGACATTGGCTGCATTTTGGAAGAAATAGAGTGTGACATTGGCTGCATTTTTCTTGTTGTATGTATGATCAAGAATAGTCTCACCCATAGGCTTGATAATTCAAATGCTGTTGCACCTCATTAGTCCTGAAGTTTTATGACATTCACGGGATCATGTAATGCATTTCCTCTTGCAGCCTACTTCAATGATTCCCAGCGCCAAGCCACCAAGGATGCTGGCAAGATTGCTGGGTTGGATGTACTGCGCATCATCAATGAGCCCACTGCTGCAGCCCTAGCTTATGGCGCTGATAAGAAAGAAGGCACCATATGTGTTTATGATTTGGGAGGTGGCACGTTTGATGTCTCTATCTTAGAGATCATGGGTGGAGTGTTTGAGGTCAAGGCAACTAATGGAGATACTTTCTTAGGAGGTAATAAAGGACAGATTTAAGAGAAAGATACAAAAAAGGATAGCTGTAAACATAAGTTAATCTTGACAGAGGGATGGACTTGCATCAAGACTTTCCCTTGCATGTGGTTGACGCACACTTTAAGCTCAGGGATGATCTTGATGCATGTGCAGGTGAGGACTTTGACAGAGGGATGGACTTGCATCAAGACCTTTCCCTTGCATGTGGTTGACGCACACTTTAAGCTCAGGGATGATCTTGATGCATGTGCAGGTGAGGACTTTGACAACACAATCTTGGAGTATCTGGTGTCAGAGTTCAAGAGGGACCAGGGCATTGATCTGTCAAAAGACAAGCTTGCATTACAGGTCTGTGCGACCCCAATGCTAAGGGAGTCTGTGTCCACACTTGCGTGACAGGAGTATCAGGTGCATCAGCTAAAACCCAGCTTTAGAATTGGCTCATCTTCATGTCTCTTCATTCATCTCTTCATTGTATCTGATGTGTGTTTTTTTCGATTGTCTTCTCAATTGACAGATGCCACGTGTTTCGACTTGAATGATTCACGAAGGCAATACAATTTGCGTTAAGTCAGCTGTCGTTGAGATATTTCTCTCTGGTAATTTTTTCACCATTCTGAGTAGTGTTCATTGCTTTTCTCTGCAACAGCGCCTTCGTGAAGCCAGTGAAAAGGCCAAGTGTGAGCTGTCCTCCACAATGTCTACCGATATTAATTTGCCTTTCATTACTGCGGATGCTTCTGGACCTAAGCATCTGACCATGACGCTCACTCGCTCCAAGTTGGAAGGGTTAGTCAACACATTGCTGGAACGCACCAAGCAGCCATGCCACCAGTGCATGAAGGATGCAGGGGTTACACCCAAGGAAATTGGAGAGGTATGAATAAGAAACATTGAGTAGCCCTCATCGAGTGCACAGTGCACTGTTAGGTGTCTAATTTGTAGGGGGGCGGGTATGCATATGATGTGAGCATATCCAGCTCGCTGGGGCGTGATGTCTGACCTGATATGCCTTATCAGGTAACTGCATTGGAGAGCTAGAATTGAAAGGCAGTAGATACTCTCTCGATTTCCATGTGCATATGATCACTCAAGTGAGCCTCATCAGGATATCAGAATTCCTTTTCTATCATCATCAAGGATAGTTAGTACTAAGTTGTTGGCAGTTGTTGGCAGTTGCACTCAGTCTGAGATTTTGTCATGATGGATCCCTCAAGGTGCTACTGGTTGGAGGAATGACGCGCATGCCCAAAGTGCACGATATAGTGAAGGAGATATTCCAAAAGGATCCCAACCGTGGTGTAAACCCTGATGAGGTGGTTGCCATGGGTGCTGCTATCCAAGGTAAGAGCTAAGCAAGGACCCTTCAGAAAAGCAATATCACTGATTCTATGCCCATGACGAATTAGCTCTGACTTAATTGCACTGTTGGTATGAAAGTATACTCTAATCAAAATCATGTTAAAAACTTCTTAATATCTCACTCTCAGGTGGTGTGCTTAGAGGTGATGTGAAGGATATTTTGTTGTTGGATGTCACTCCTTTGTCACTGGGTATTGAGACGCTGGGTGGAGTGTTCACACGCATGATTAACCGTAACACCACCATCCCAACCAAGAAGAGCCAGGTCTTCTCTACAGCAGCTGATAATCAAACACAGGTAATTGAAGGACATCACAGGGATGCCCTCACCACACTCTTTGCAACAAAGTAAATAGTTTAGAGCTGATTGTAAATGCCACAGTGGTATTCACACAAAAAACCTGATAGGGATAATGTTATCTGTTAAGGACATACTGCTCATGCAGCTCTCACATGGTATGTTTTTCAGCACAGCTTGTATTCCTATGAACTGCGTTGTTCTTGGTCACACTCTTTATATATATATTACTTTGTGCAATATTGAGCTTTTGATCTGCATTACGCTTAGGTGGGCATCAAGGTTTTTCAAGGCGAACGCGAGATGGCTGCTGATAACAAGCAACTGGGCAACTTCGACCTTGTTGGCATCCCTCCCTCACCCCGAGGAGTACCCCAGATTGAAGTTACATTTGACATCGATGCCAACGGCATTGTACATGTGTCTGCGAAAGACAAAGCCACAAGTGAGTTCAATTATAGCTTTTTCATGGCTGTTGCACTGGGCTTATCCTCATTTACATGTGATATCAACAGAAGCAAGATCATGAAGGATTGTTATCCTCTTAATATTTTTCTGTGTTTTATCTCAGATAAGGAACAATCTATCCGAATCCAATCCAGTGGGGGCCTGTCTGAGGATCAAATCCAACAGATGGTGCGGGATGCTGAGCAGTACGCTACAGCAGACAAGAAGAGGAAGGAGATGATTGAGGTAAGGCATGCTGAACAGCTTTCGGCCAGGTAGGGAAGCCATTATCATAATTGTAAATCTTACATATAGGACCTGCATTTGACATAAGTAAAAATAGTCCAGAATGCTCCACTTGATACTGCAGGTGTAGTTTATGTAGTGTTTAAATCCTCACCCTCTTTTGTTTATTCCCAATCTCAGGCTAAGAATGAAGCTGAGACCTCAATATATTCTACTGAGAAGAGCTTGAATGAGTACAAGTCCAAGCTGCCTCAGGCTGTCATTGATGAGATCAACAAAGCCTTGACTGAGGCTAGGGAAGCTGCCCAGGTGAGCCATGGAACAAACTGGACTGGTCATGCAATAAAGCTGTCCCTATTACAAAAAGAAAAGATTTCGGACTTATCTCTTGAGTATTGTTTGACAGATATTTTATTCCTTGTTTATCCTCCAGGGTGATGATGCTGAAGTATTGAAAGCTAAGGTGCAAGCTTTGAGTGCTGCCTCAATGAAAATTGGTGAAACTCTGTCTGGCCAATCTAGCAGCAGCAGCAGCAGTAGCAGCAGCTCGTCTTCAAGCTCTGATGGAAATAGCAGCTCCTCTAAGGAGAAGAAGTAGAGCTATCACATCTTAGTTGAAGAGGATTTCAGGCTATCTAGGTTCTTGCCTTCTGAAGAGAGAATGTTTTGTCCTGATGAGCTGCAATACTGCTGCATCTGACGAGGCTCAACATGTTCTTGTAGCTGATTTCGTTGGCACATTGCACAAAATACAGGGCCCCACAGGACTTGGAATGAAAGGCTGACAGGTGAAGTCCTCTCTGATGATTTAGTTCATGCTGCAGTTCTACACTTTTTGCTAGAAGACTCATAACTTTACAGACAGTAGATGAATAAAGTTTTGCTCAGAAGAGATCACTATCGAAGCCAGAACCCCCACCACATGTTCTAAACACTCTCGATTTGGACACATTGCAGCCTGTTGGTAGTAAACTGAAAGTATCCCAGCCCAGCCCTCCTATTAAACTTGTGTCAACCCAGTGACACCCAAATCACTCATTTCCTTATTAATTCAAGCTGAAAAATCCGAGTCTAAAATAAAACTAGGACATGAAATCCTGTTATGTTAGCAAGTTGCGGCAACCACACTGAATCCCAATCCATAGACAAGCCCAGTCTTGCCTTACAGCCAGAAAGGTAAGGCTTGAACCATCCTTCAGTACACTACCCAGTGACAGTAGATTCATTTTTTCTCTTATACCCAAAACATTGAGCTCATGCAAGGGCAGCAAAACAAACTTGAGACACTCATGCCTGCTTATCTTAAACTCATTGCAGCATTCTGTTTAATATGCACGTAGAGACCTTCACTGCCCTGCCCTGCCCTCTCAATGTACTCATTATCACTCAGGTCTTCCTCAGAAATATGTCCTGCATGCTGATAATCTCCCCCACCACTGCGATTAGCACTGCCATGTTGAGACTGAATGTGGTCACTGAAGGAGATATCACGGCTGGTCGAATGCACCCTGGGTCCTTGGACATTCACTACCCCTCCTTCCTCAGTTTCAGTGTCAACGTACCCTTGTTCTGAAACCTTAGCCCTTACTAAGGAAGGGTTTAGATCTAAAGATCTGAACATGAAGTCCACTTTCCGGGCGTTGGCCACCCTGTTGTGACATCCTGAAATTTTCTGTCCCTTCCCAGACACTGTAAATCTTGGCCTAACAATGTTACCACAACCTGCACTGGAGCGCTCTGGAGTGGCTGAAGTCCCAAAGCTACTGTCATCTCCATCGTAGGCAGTGCACTCACCGGAGTCAGGGTCCGCGTTAGCATCAACCATGGAAAGGCGGGACATCAGCATATTGGACTCTGTGGAGGCCATCAGGACACTCCCAGAGGGGTGTGAGCCACCATTCATGGAGAATCGGGAAGACCTCCCCTTGAAGCTGACAGATTTCCGAGCTGCCATGTGACGTGAGGCCCCATGATGGCTGCTACCAGCAGCATCCGTAGCTTGGACATGAGGGTTATTGCCATCTCTACCCCTGACAGACTTGGCAAATGAGTAAGATGCATGGCAATACTTTCCAGCATCCTCTTTGTCCATACCTTCCATGTTACAACTCAGGCTCTTGCACCAATGTCTAGGTACACTTTGATCTGCAACGCCCTTGTCTGGTGCTGCTACAAGCATTTGAGAAATCTGCTTGCTGGCAATCTTAGGTAAGTGGCCATCATGGGAAGACTTGGCTGCTGGGCGTGGCTTTTGGACAATATGGGGTGAACCAGTTCTGTAGTAAGAGAAGTCACTCTGGGCAGGAGCAGCAGCAGCCACCGGGCCCGCGGTACCAGGCGCTTTGCGCAGCACTACAGAGGAACTGTCGGCAGCTCTAGCCAAGGCAGGGAAGGGGGCTCCTGGACGTGTTGGCAGCCCGGCATCAGAGGAGATGTTGGAGGCACCAGAGTTGATCACTGAAGAGCTGCATCTTGGAGAGGACTTCACTGTATCCCTAAAATGAGTAGTAGTTACCACTGCCAACCTCACATGACCGCCTGCTGTAGGAGTGTGGCCAATGCCAATCTTCGCACTCTCTTCATTGGGGAGGTGATTAGACCTTTCAGCTAGACCAGACAGAGGAGTATGCATCTTCAGGCCACTCTCTGATATCCCTCGATAACGAGCTGCAGAGCTCTCACGCACCTTCATGACACTGTTGTGTACAGCTGGTGCCACCACTGGATCTGCTGCACCTGCACATTTAACATGCCTGGGCACAGATACAATCACATCCTGCTGCTGGTGCTGCTGATCCTTTGTCAGCAATTTAAGCGCTGCTGCTGTGCCTAATGATGTGTCCAGAGCATCTGGTGATAGAGAGGATGTCACAGTATCAGCTCCACACTTGCTGCTGTTACTGAAATAGCTCCTGCTGGCAGCAGCAACTGCTGCGTGATGACTCTGTTGCTGGAATTGGGGGAGTCTGAGCAACTCTTCTGCTGAGGGCCTCATCAGAGGGTCCAGCTGGAGGCATGAGGCTATGAAAGAGACCAGCTCCTTAGGAGCACCTTGTGGAAGCCTGAAATGACCAGAGGTAGCGGGAAGATGATGTTGGATAAATGAGTACGAGACTGTTGGCAATAGTTGGGGCTTACAGGGTTTAGGATGTTGCAGGGCAAGTGTGAAATAAATTGCTTGCAGAAAACTGGTACTGGCAATCTGTGGCAAACTCACTTTTCCTTGATGCCTGTACTTGCTCCCTCCTTAGGCAGCTTAAGCTTAGAGTCCTCAACCAAAGGCTGACAGAGTGTCATGAAGCGACGCGGTAGGTTTCCAAAACAATTCATGATTAACTGCATTTGGAACATTGGTTCATGAGGAGGGTAAGCGCAATATGTGACCAAATGAGGTTTAAAAGTGATAAAAACAGCTACCAAGCAAACCTTGTACTGGACATTGATTTGAGAAGTTGCATGCAAGGCACCCGCCTCTTAATGCATGCAAGGCACCCTCTAAATACTTTAACATAATGACACCACTTTGCAAAACAGAATCTATTTGGTAAATCAAACATCAAGAATTTCTGACTCAAACCTGAGGTTTATGTCTTAACATCTTTGTATGAAATTCAGTCATGCACTGTAGCTGATACAAGTGAGTCATGGTTACCTGGAGCTGATGCAATGAATTTTTTCCAGGAAATATTGGTGTCACCAGAACCATTTCAGCAGCAATGCAACCTGCAATAAAGAACACAATGGACAGTTCTTTGCAATCTACACACAAAGTAAAGGTTTGACACAAAGATTTCATCTTGAGACCATACATGAATAATCTGCACACTCAGGTGGTGCTCAGCACTGATACTGTTTAAACCCTTCGGAGATGGCTCCTCCACTACTGCGTACTTAAGATGGAAGTTTTGTCAAATCACTGCCTCCTACTCACGCACCTACTGCCCAGATGTCTACCTCATAGCCGTAGGAAGATCCAACCAACAGCTCAGGAGGTCTGTACCAACGTGTCTGTAATGCATTGAAGACATCATGGTTACGTGATAAGTTGAGTGTGTATGATGAGGTCAATATGAGGTCTGCACCAACGTTGAAGTAGTCACTTGAAGAGATATTGTAGATATGCAGCTAAAACCTTTGACTCTCACATACGGCATCAGTGTAGGCCCTGATAAATGAGTGAAGAAGGTCCTGATAAATGAGTGAAGAAGGCCCTGATAAATGAGTGAAGAAGGCCCTGATAAATGAGTGAAGAAGGCCCTGATAAATGAGTGAAGAAGGCCCTGATAAATGAGTGAAGAAGGCCCTGATAAATGAGTGAAGAAGGCCCTGATAAATGAGTGAAGAAGGCCCTGATAAATGAGTGAAGAAGGCCCTGATAAATGAGTGAAGAAGGCCCTGATGCTTGACCAGTCGTATTCATTGAAGCTATGGCGCATAAGAACTGGTTTTTAATTTGCTCTGGAAGTCCTAGCAGGAGACTACGACTGTCTCCAAAAACCTTTTCATAAATCAGCTACTGCATCATACCTGCACATAATCGGTCAGAACATCATGGTGTGGGCGGCACTGCCTTGAAAGACCAAAGTCAATGACCTTGAGCACCTGGCTGTCTGTAACCATGAGGTTGGCTGGTTTCAGGTCTCGATGTACAATCTGTAACATTAAATAAGGTGAAGTATAAGAAGGAGATTGGGAATAAGGACGACGGAATTTTGTCACAAACAAGTCCTTGGCTGCCTTGTGTGCCATGTCTGGCATGGCAGACAGGCAGGCAGTTAGAAGCAGTTGACACAGGCTGCACTTGCACACAAGGAGTCCACGTTTTTTCTAACAATTAATAAATACTTTCTCTGATGGAGCATGTGCCTAATGGTATAATTTGTAAATATTTGCTCAGATTCTCTTGAGGCACCATCGCTAGCTTGGGTACAAAACAGCCAATGTTTATATGCTGACGACTGCTAAATAGTATTGCGACAATTTACTTGTTGCTTATGAAGAAACCGAAGAGCTTGAAGCAGTTGTCGGAGCAAGGTCCACACAAGTGGTAAAGGCAGGCCTCCATTTCCAGAAAAATCAGAGATGATGCAGCTTACAGTTTTTGGGAGATATTCAAGGACAATGTAAGCCCTGAGGGATCAATAAGAGGATGAAAATAAGCAAGGTATCCAATGTGTCAGGCTCAAAGACAATGTCCCTGGGTAGGAGATGAGTAGGGTGCATCAGTCATGATCCAATAATGCCACATCTCAATGGTTGATTGATGTGCCTTATTTCTTATCTTGGTGAGTACCTGCCACTTTCACTTCGGTATGCATGCTGTATCTGTACAATATTTGGATGGCCTTTGCACAGCTGCAGGATCTCAGCTTCTCGCACTGCACTCTTGAAAATCTGAGAGTGCATATGCGCAGAAAAGTACTAATGTCCAAGGAGAAGAATAACGGCGATGACACAATGCGAGAGTTTTGTAAATGCGAGGCCCTGCTGCACGGATGAAAGAATTGATCATTTCTCCGACCTGTGGATTTGAATTAGCTTGCAGAAAGACTTTGATGGCCACTCTGTTATTTTTCTCTTGCTTGTCATGGCACAAATATACAACTCCGTAGGACCCCTCTGCTACTTTCTTTACAGTCTCGAATCTCTGCATTTTACATTTTTAAATCACATAAAATAAGCTGTAGATCGGTATTTGATTATCAAGCTCATTTCAGGAAATATTCATGGGTGGGTATATCATAACAATCTCATACCTCCATGGCTGTAGCTCAGGTCTTGTCACGAGAAAGAAAACTGATAATTACTCCATTGTCTCCTATACACTGTGTCAAGGATTACAGTTAAAATCTGTAAATGCATCAAATTTCTGATGAAGAAGCAGTCTGGAGACTTTGAGAAGTGATAATTTGATCAATTTAGAACAAGAGCCAAACATGTCATATCAGTTGCTGTGCTTGTCGTTGCGAAAGTGATGAAAGTGTTGACAAATTTTCTCACGGTACAGAAAATGTTACGGAAATAGCTTCATAATGGTGACAGTCGAGAGATTCTATTAGTTTCTTGGAGATTTCCTCTAAGCAATCTATGTAGCCAAAGCCTGTTTACAATCGTGCATAAAATGATCTTGTATTCCAGCGGGTTCAAAATAGGTTTCTAGTTTTTTTATTTTTCAGGCTATTGCCATGACTTCGGGATACGCCATTGTTATTGGTTCACTCTTCACTGATTTTGTGGCTCTGAGTCCTAGCTTGCCATTGTGATGGTTGGTGCAGTCCCTTATCATGATTCATGATCTGCACCATGTATGGAGGCCTCAGCATCTCAATCATCACAGACCAAGTTCAAGCCATCATCACCCTCCTCTTCATTGCCATTTTGACTATTTATGTAGCAGATAATACAGGTTATTACAGGTATGAGACGACTAGAGAGGACGCATATGTAGCATATGCAAGAATCCTATTCCTTAGATTTCAACATGCCAAGCTAAGTCCACGTCATGCTTAATTAACTACTCATTGTCTCCTCCTGGCTGTCGCTAGTAACTATTATTGGTGAGGGAATAATTAAGTCATCGTGACTGCTAGGAAGTCATCTGCTGAAGGAAGCGAGGTTCAGATAGTTCAGAACCTATTATTAGTTAGTTGCTGTATTGTAACTGATTGTAACATGCAGAAAATGTCATTTACCATTTACTGAGGTCTTTGAGTTTATTCAACTAATTCAACAAAGGGGTTCTTGGTAGTCTCTACTTAGGCGTATTACTAGCAGTACCAGAAGAACATCAACATTGTTAATAAGGTAATGAAATTCAGCTGTCGACATCTGTCATCAGTCATCAGGTCTTTAAAGCGCACCTCATTACAAGCAGAGAAAGCGGTTGTTCCAGCATTGAACAGATTCGACATTTTACAGATCGTCAGATTTTCTGAGCAGAAAAAATACTGCAACTAGCTTCCCACATCTTCTACATCTTCCGTTCAATAAGAAATGTAGATAAGCTTATTATCAAAATTTTCTCATGAAAAAAGGTAGAAGCAGACCTGGCAATCAGTGCTGAGCTTTTAGCAAATAAAAGTTCCAAGGGCTACATAATAAAGTCGTAGACAGAGCAGACAAAGGTGAGCATCTTAGTTAGCATCTTGTTAAGCCACTGTAATTACTTTAAAAAAAAGTTTAATGAGGGATGCAAATAAGTAGGACAATGGCACAGCACATGAACAAATGGTTTGTACTGCTAGTACTGCTTCCAGACATGAGGATTATGTCATATTATCCAGTGGGCAGAGTTCCCACAAGATCACAATATTCACACTATTCACACATCACTAATTCAGTAAGCCATGCTGATCGCTCCTTATTATTATATTCTTTGTAAAGGCCATAGTACACAAAGCACATTCAATAGCGCAAATCAAAATCAAAAGTTTTTGAAGGACCCCTTGCTATTAATTGTTCCTTTTTGTTGTTAAATTTTCATTGGCAGAGCTAGCAGAGCTTGAAACTGAGATAGAGAAATACAGATGTCCCCTGTAGCATAGTCATTAGAGCATCAACATCACAACAGCTACATCAGCAGCAAGTCTGATTAGTCTGATCCACATCGCTGACATATAGCTGTGGTGGCATGGTTTGATGTATTTGATGACAATGTAGACTACGACGACACAGCAGGCACACCACCCATAACTGCTGATAAACTCTGCTACTTTAATATTATTATAATGATGTGGAAAATTAAAAACAATATAAACCACTTCATCATCACCTCTATCACCTCATGACATAACACAAAGAGATGAGCTCATTCCTGTATCTAACTAATCTAACCTCTTCTTTGCCAGGATCCTCAAGACACGTTGCCAGGAGGCCGGGTCATTGTAGGTAAGTGCTCAGAGATGCATACCACTAAATGGTAAGTGAGTAATCAACTTATGGTAAGTGCTCAGAGATGCATTTATTGCCTCCAGATATTGAGTCATCGCTGCTAGTGGTCACAATCCCTTCTCTCTCGTCATCACCTACTTCGTAATATGTGCTCAAAACGAGGCCAGCAGCATTCATGGATATAATTGCTGATGGGAGGGGCACACTGACTGATGATGCCATCTGGTTTTTGTGTTGAGGAGCTACATCGGTTGTAGCCTGCTCTGATGATGTGGAAGAGGGTCTCTGCTTGCCACCTAGTACGATGTTTTGGGAGGCAGATTTCTGACCATGTTCATCAAAATGCATGCTTGTTAAGCCACTAGATATCTGCCCCTCAGACGCAAGAAGAGTAGCAGCTGTTGAGCTTGTGTGATGGCTTGGAGGCAAAATGCGCCCAAGAGGAGCAGCCAGGATTGACAAAGATGAGGAACTAGAGTATGAAGATCTGCGACCGGGCGGCACTGCATATTGCAGTTGAGCTAAGGGACCACCGGCTTGCTGAGTGGCCCTGCCAAATCTCTGGTGTTGAGGCTGCTGCTATGGTTGCTGAGAGCAGCATTGAGGTCGAGTTGACTGGGAACAGGGTAAGTAGTGAGGGTGGAAGTACCTACTGCTATAGCCGTATTGTTGAGACTTTGACCATCGTACTTGCTTACTACATCAGCGTTGCCAGACTTGGACAAGCGAGAACTGGCCCATACAAATCTCCCGTCCTCTCCAGTGGATCTTCTGCTCTTTATAATCTTCAATGCAGACACAGAGGCAACACCTAAAATGCCAGCAGCACTAGGTGATGAACTATGTGCAGGCAGCTCCATAGATACTGTTCTCCCTGATCCTCTTGGTTGTTGTCCAGCTTTTGAGCTGTACAATAATGGCACTACACTACTATAGTTGTGGTCCTTCAACCTGCTTGCGGCATCTTCATTATCTACGGATTGCTTTCGGCTGTCAGAAGATGTTTTTTGGGAATGGTGGAAGCCATGTCCATAGTGTCCAGCACCTCCTGCTGCACTGCTTTGCTGACATGTCATCTCTGATGGGTCAAAGTGATTATGAGAGGCTACTGCTGCATGTTTAATAATGCTGCTGCAAGGCTGGTGTATGAGCTCCAGAGGACCTGATGCACATCTCCTCTGAGGTTGCCTCTCTTGTAGTACAGCGCTGTGATGAGGCAGCTGCAAGGGTAAAACACCAGCTGCTTGGTCTGGTTGTTTGTGTTGCACTGTACCTTTAGGTTCTAGACCAGGGGTACCGGCTGAAGAATGATGGATATTCAAGGGCAAGTGGGAGGCAGCATGCAGCTCACGACCTCTGAGGTACTTGTCTCCAGAGGGCGCTACGGCAGTGCCAGGTGCCTGCTGACCCTCATCACTTCCCTCATCATCTTGATGAGCTGCTCTTGAGGCCTGCTTGCTGTTGCGGTGCAGATGAGGCCGCAACGGGATAGGAGCGCCTGGAGTTTTAATCCCACTCTTAGGGATAGGTGACATGCTGCCAGTGGAGGAAGTAATGGAAGTAGAAAGGGGCTGATGATGTGGGATTATCTTGCTGCGTCCAGCCTTCATTTGCAGTGTCAGCAAGAGAGTGTCTGCATAACTCCTTGATCTGCTTAGTTGGAATGCCCGCTGGTAGGGCCGTGATGATGGTGGCGATCCTGCATCCCCATTGTCTTCTCCGCCCTTAATGCTTGGCTTTGTCTTCTCATCATAGACGGTTGAGTCCTGCTGGGCACCTGCTGCAGCCTTCTGCTGAACAAACCGTCTCATGGTGCCAGCCGCCACTACAGTGTTGTAATCAGTTGAGATTTCAGACTCCTCTTGTACCTCTTGGCTGGTAATACAGCCAGAGCGATGGCGGCTCAATGTTGTTGTTGAGTCGATTGCAAGCACTGATGGTCTTAACAGTGCGCCATCCCCTTCTTTGCTCATCAAGCGTCTGCTGGAATGATTGCATGTAGCGGAGTCTCTAATAGTACTCTGACCACCTAGACCACTGCCGCCTGCTGTGATGACTCCAGACTCTGATGACAGGTCCATCACTCTGCTTTTACTGGCAGTACTAGTATTCCCATGCAAGCTGTAGTCATGTTCTTCACCTTCAATCTCCTTTTTATCAAAGCCGCCAAGTTGATGCATTCCTGCTGCAAACAGAGAAGCTGAGACCTTGCTGTGTAGGCTCCTGGGAATTGAGGACTTATTGGTCCCCGGATGATGATCAGTTTGACATGATCTGTCTGTGAACTGACTGGCGGTGGTTGTGAATTGTGGAAGCCAGAGAAGGTCTTCGGCAGATGGACGCACCAGGGGGTTGAGCTCAAGGCAGGAAGTGATAAAGGAGAGGATGTCCTGAGGGGTTGACTTGGGAAGCCTGGGGGGATGATCAAAAGAATCAATAATACAGAAAGCAGGACAGTGAGTACATTATTGCAAGGCTGGGAAGTAACTTTTAAACTGCTAGTAATTAAGAGCCCTTCAGCCTCTACTCAGACCCTACAGTAGATCAGATTATTTAGCTGACACTCCCTAGCTGGTTTTTTACACTGCTGGTTGTTGCCCAACAAGACAGAACTTAAATCAATGAATAGACGAGAAGTTCATAATAATCGCGTGCCAAAACCCTCTAGGTTTGTCATCAAAATGATTATCAAGTCATCACTTACCATCCAGCAAGACCAAGAACATCGCCTTTTGAAGGGATCTTCAATTTCCCGGATCTGTCCATGGACTCAAGCTGATGTTGAAACCTCCTAGGCAATGATCCAAAGCACTGCAAGATGACCTGCCAGCAGTAGTGAACTAGTAAGATAATGAGAGACTAGTGATGGTAGTGATGGCCGTATCTTAAGATGAGTTTCAGTAGTTTCAGTATGGAAGTCATTTGATGGAACAAGAGAAGAAATTATTAACCAAGCAATAGTCTTATCATTTCCTTTTCTATCACATTATGTTGCCTTTTACTCAAAACTATTCTGTCAGAGAAAGCAGCAGCTGACCTGCAGCTGATCTATATGGCTCTTGCCCTTGAAAATAGGAAATCCCAAAACCATCTCTGCAGCAATGCAACCTGCAAAAAACAGTTTTAATGATATTGGCCAACACAGCTGTGAAGTTGATTCAAATGAAGAGCAGGCAGAGCAGGGTTATTTCACACATTATGTCCCAGAAACAGATTTCGTATCATTATCAAAAATTAAGTGCAAGTTTCAGGCTTTATTATTTTCAAAATTACCTATGGCCCAGATGTCAACTTCATAACCGTACTGCAGTCCAAGCAGTAATTCAGGTGACCGGTACCATCTAGTCTACAATAAGGTCAACAAGGAGAAATAGATAAAATAGGATCATGGAGTTAAAAAAAAACAGTCTTAAAAGCTCTGATAAGTAGTCATAAATTGATACGAAGCTCAGAAAAGGAGGAGAAATCCAGCTGACATAAAGAAAAATGAAGCAGGTGACTAGTAAGGTTAGTACAACAACATCATGATAATCATGAAAATCTGATAAGATTTGGCTTAATAGGCTAAAACCCAATGTTAGAAATTAAAATAATTGAAAGCAGTGTTAAAAGCATTAGTCTACTTGTGAAGAGCTCATCATGTCCTTATACAAATTATTACTAAGGAAATAAAGCAGCGAACAGTATATAATTAGGTACTCATCATCTCTAGTTGCTATACAGCTATTTGTATAATTTGTAATGCTTGTTAATGTAATTTATGCAACAACTATACACCACATTGAAGCCTGCTTCAACTAATACTAGTTTGAACAAAGGCCAGCATAATCATAATCTGTTCTTGGTTGTACTTTGAACCTGGTCGTACATTAGCTGCAGGTGCACTTCTAATTCTAATGTTGCATTATGATGGTATGATTTCAATAACCACCGACAATAATTATGTCTATGTCAAACTTCCTACTTGGACATATTCTGTCAGGTCATCAACATGAGGTCTGCACTGACGTGCCAGCCCAAGGTCAATCACTTTGACAGTGCCATCCTCCGACATCATGATGTTTGAGGGTTTTAAATCGCGATGGATGACCTGCTCATATAATACACAAACACTACATTTCAATTTCAGTAATTTCATAAGGCTCTAACATTAAAAGGCGGCAGCTGCACAAGAAGATGGGTGCAGTATGGCCAAAGGGTTAAACAGTGTTACGCATCACAGGGTTCTGGAGCAAATTTTAATCGCATCATCAGACAGTACAGACAGCCTTATCAATGAGTTCTGTCGTACAGCACAGCAAAAA
>BEGY01000086.1:226261-263292 GCA_002335675.1 Chlamydomonas eustigma | reverse complement strand
CAGCTTCACGTGTCATTGCTACCTACCGTGCTCATAGCATTCATGTCCACACCCGTCTGCATCATCAGGTTGCACAGCTCCTCTTGATTGTTCATAGCCACCACCAGAACCAGAGGGATGGTGCCCCACCTCAATCCCAACTCCTCACTCTCAACCCGTACATTCAAGGCGTCGACTACGTTGCTACTCTGACACACAGAGCTGGTCAGGATTAATCGTAGAATGGACCACTGTTTGCGCTCCACAATTCGGGAGAACAGTCCCTCAAGTTGCTCCTGAAGGATGACGCATTTGCTTCCATGAGGTCATCACCAGAGATGTGAGAAGACAATATGACATCATCCTAGTATCTTTTGAGACCTTCCGATTGATGGCGCAGACACACATATTTAAGCTCCATTCAGGCAGACAGCAAACTATCTATGAGGTACTACAATGCGCTTCATTCAGGCAGACATCGAACTATCCATTAGGTACTACAATGCATGGTAGCTGGGTTTAGGGTTTAGGTTTTAGGGTTTGTTGATAGTCCCTGTGAAACCCTGCTACCTTTTCATGCATGTCAAAGTGAATGCCTTTCTCTAGGAGCAACTTGCAGGGTTTAGGGTTTGTTGATAGTCCCTGTGAAACCCTGCTACCTTTTCATGCATGTCAAAGTGAGCGCCTTTCTCTATGAGCAGCTTGCAGGAAGCATCCACTCCCTTCTCTGCAGCTAAGTAGAGGGCTGAGACATCGAAATCATCCTGGACAGGATTGATAATGTAAGGCTAGCAGCGTTAGAATCATAAAGAAGTGGCGGTGACACATTAAAAACAATTTGTCACAGGACCAATGCATGAAATGTAAAAAAAGGCTAGTGTAAGCGTCAACCGCGCTCAATCTTTGCAGTCCTGAACCCTGAATAAGATGCACCATGCTATTTCGAATCAAAGGGGGAGCTTTGTATGTCTTACATCATTCCTTATGCGTCCCTGGTGATGAATGTGCCACGTGAAAAAATGACAAAGCAGAGCCAGGTCACAAATTGATCACCTCAGGAATCTGAATCTTCTGACTCTTGGATCCTTGCTGCAGACCCTCCTGGTTGTCCTTATTTGCTGTAGGCATCCGAGCCTGGGCGTTTATGGAATCCTTGCTGAGTCCACGACTGAACAATAGCGTATAAGAACTATTGTATAAGTACAGAAGATAAAATACAGTCGTATGTATTGCACCAGAAATAACAGAACAGCAGCCAGCTAGGATAATGCTCCCCCCTATTGCTAGGATAATGCTCCCCCCCATTGAAATGTTGCAAATGCAGGGCTAGGATAATGCCCCCCCATTGCAATGTTGAAAATGCAGGGCTAGGATAATGCCCCCCCCATTGCAATGTTGCAAATGCAGGGCTAGGATAATGCTCCCCCCCATTGCAATGTTGCGAATGCAGGGCTAGGATAATGCTCCCCCCCATTGCAATGTTGCAAATGCAGGGCTAGGATAATGCTCCCCCCATTGCAATGTTGCAAATGCAGGGCTAGGGCAATGTAAATGCAGGGCTAGGGCAATGTAAATGCAGGGCTAGGGCAATGTAAATGCAGGACTAGGGCAATGTAAATGTCATTATAACTCCTTCCACATAATTTTGGATTTATCTTCCTTATTTTGTGTACTGTGAGTATTGATATTGGATATTGTGTTCTGTATCCTTCCTATAGTCCCATAAGCTAAGACCTCACCTCCCGAGTACCACTTTCAGTACCTCCCAGTGCCCCGCAGCAGCAGCAGCAAGTGGCACTGAGCAACCACTCCTGTCCTCAGCATTCAAATCAGCGCCATGCTTTATGAGAAGCGAGACAGTGTCCGCATTGCCGGCCTGGGCTGCCAAATGTAAAGCTGTGAGATCGTCCTGCAGGAAATCGGGAATGAAGATTATAAATCAAGTGATTGTGTACAGGAGTAAGCTGTACATTACACCTGATTTATAGACTAAGGATAATATACACAGCAATGTACAACTCAGTAAATACGTTACAGTTTTCTATACACAGCAATGTACAACTCAGTAAATACGTTGCAGTTATCTATACACAGCAATGTCTCCTAGTACTGAATCAGGATCAGTACCTCAAAGCAATACATCAACATTACATCAACCATAATATGATGACCAGCATGTACAAGATGCTGGTTCAAAGGCAGGTTTAATTACAGGATTTATCATGACACCTTCTCTCGCATGACTAACAGCCTGATAGCTTACTTGGTTCCGAAGCACAACTCGCGACTGCATGTTTGGCTTGCTGGCGTGGCCCAGCAGCTCCTTACACACTTCAAGGTTCCCACACTTTGACGCCACTAGCATGGCTGTCCAACCCTCCTCTGTCTTAGCATTAATGTCAGCTCCCTAAAACGAGATAATTTAGAGGATTCAAATGACCTCATAAGAGGAGCTTCAAAATATGTACAAAGGTTAATACGCAGCAAGGGAGCAACAAGGGAGCTGCAAAAGATAAGATGAAATTGTCAAGCATACTCACTTTTTCCAGAAGCAAATGCACCAGCTTAGCATTCCCAGTGTTTGCCGCATGCATGAGTGGTGTCCACTGCTCATGCTCTGAGTTCTCATCCCCAGGGAGCTCCCTAGAATCTGCATAAGCACCAGACTCTAGAAGAGCACGACATTTTGCAACAATAACTTCTGCCTCCTCTGGTTGCTTGAAAGGTGTTGAGGCAGACTCCAGAAGCTGCCGAGCCAGCTCGCGATCCTCTTCCTACACAATGTTTTTGCAAGGAACTTAAAGGGTTCAGGAAAGGGTTCAGGAGGGCTGTATCTCTAATTTTCTCTAAATCTCTAAATCCAGTCTCATTTGTTTTTCTATTCTGGTAATGCCATGGAGCCTTCAAAAGTCTCTAAAACAAATTGAGAGCCTACAGACTGCTGAGGACAAGAAGGCGGCTGTACAAGAAGGCAGTACAATCATGGTGTTTAATCCCTTGGTCATCCCATATTCCCACCAAGCCCTCACTGTCATCATTACCAAGCTCTCACTGTCATTACCAAGCCCTCACTGTCATGATTACTAAGCTCTCACTATCATTACCAAGCTCTCACTGTCATTACCAAGCTCTCACTGTCATTACCAAGCCCTCACTGTTATTACCAAGCTCTCACTGTTATTACCAGGCCCTCACTGTTATTACCAAGCTCTCACTGTCATTACCTGCTCACCTTTGATCTTGACTCCATCTTCCCACCCTTGCCTCCCAGCTCTCCCAGCTCCTCCACAGGTACAACATGACGACTCTGAGGCATCCTTACCAATGGGCGTAACACCGGCAGCTCTTCAGGCAGCAAGGGCAAGCCCAGTTGCGCTCCGTAACCATTTGGCCTACTCCTACCCATCCATTGAGAGAGTGCACTAAGCTGTGGCACCACTGGCAATGCTTCCCCACTCCATGCAGCAGCCTCACTCCTTTCATTTATCTTGGAGAGGAGGGTCACGGGAATGGCGTTGGCAGTTACATCTAGAACTAACCTTGGCAGGCCCTCCTCAAGCCTGGTGGTGATGGCATCAATCAAGTAACGTCCCCCAGCAGCAGTGAGGTCATTTGAGGACAGGTCCAGCTGCAGAAAGCAATCAGCAGTACATAATGGTTAATAGTTTGCATTGCAGCTGGTCGTCAGTTTGATGAGTACCAAAATACTTTCTTAAAGTATCATGGAGGAGCATGACGAAAGGCGATAACTGACAGATAGAGATAACTGCCGACAGAAGACAATAACTGACAGATAGAGATAACTGACAGACGACAATAACTGACAGAACACGGTAACTGACAAAGGGCCTGAAGATTCTGAAAATCCGGCATGCAGTTTGAAAGGCTTCACTCCCATGGAGTTGGAAAGGCCTCACTCCTATGTCCTCTTGAACTTACCTGATTCAAGGTGGCACATGTGGAGATAACCTTTGACAGTCCTTTCACATCAGCATCTTTAAGGCCAATCCCAGGTAGCGATAGGAAGCTCAAGGTGCTGCCGGCTATCATTTGAGCCAAAAAGCTCAGAGAGGGTGGTCCAATAGGCGAGCTGCAATAGAAAGATAAACAAGCTTTAATCCTAATAGCTTGCACATACAGCCAGTGCATGAACATATTAAGAACATTTTTTGTATATATGTGTACAGCTTCTCAGACCTGCACTGGCCATTGTCCAATAGAAAACTTTCATAGATGAATAAAACATCCTAACTTATGCACACAGAGCATGGCAGCCGGTAGGTGCCTCTCACCTGGCAATCACACC
Source organism: Chlamydomonas eustigma (assembly GCA_002335675.1). NCBI lineage: Eukaryota > Viridiplantae > Chlorophyta > Chlorophyceae > Chlamydomonadales > Chlamydomonadaceae > Chlamydomonas > Chlamydomonas eustigma. The sequence goes on along the minus strand of BEGY01000086.1, from coordinate 259,007 downwards.
ACCCAGGACAACGCTCTTGATTCTATTCCAGCCCTTAAAGCAACTTGCTAATGATCTGATCACAACGGAATCAAGAGGGCAAGATGAGAGGCACAGAGTCTCCAGGTTGACACAGCTTCCAGCCAGCTCCATTAGCTCCGTTGCCGCCGCTACATCTCTGAGTGCGTGGTTGGCAGTGATGCGAGTCAGGTTTGGGCAGGCCCTCCCAGTCCCCAGTGCCGGTTTAAGACCTGTCCTGATGAGCGCTTGAGACAATATGTTATAGTCCAGAACCAGCTGACGCAGACCAGACCCAGCTGCTACAAGGAGCAAGGACAGGCCCAGCCCATGCCTTGCAGACAGCCCACAGTCATACAAATCCAGCGACTGCAAGCCCCCAGATGGGAACGCCGCATGCTGCAGTGTCACCGCGTGGACCTTTCCTCTATGTTGAACCCTTCCTGTGACCACCCCAGAGATGCTTGGTGTAGATGACAAGGCATCAGCCTCGCTGCTGCTGCTACTACACGCCCTGCCTTCCACAAGCTGCCTGGCATGGATGGAATTCAACCCCAGTGCAATCAAGGCTGTTGAGTCAGTGAGGGTGCCGGGCATGGAAAGGTGCTTTAATTGACCCTGACACATGGCAAACCCTAAGGCAGCTCCAAGAGCTGCCGCTGCTCCAGGACGCTCCTCAGGGGGCAGGCGGGTGTGGTGTGTGTTGTATATCGGAGTCGCGGCGAAGAGCATGCTACCAGCATTAGGGCTGCGAGGGTTTGAGGTCCAAGAACTGCTACCCCAAACTGTAGCAGGTGTGGACGGAGTCCCTCCACGTTGAACTTTTGTACCTTCTGGAAGGGCTGAATCAGTGCCAGAAGGGTGCCTAGCAGAGCTTGAAATCTGACCAACGAGTAATCCTGAGGGACTACTTCTGTCATCAAGAGAAGGATTTCTGAAACCACTGTCTTGAACAGCTGCCTGCTTATTTGCCTTCGCCTGATCGCCTTTAGCACGTTCTGGGCTGCTCACTCTAATGTTACCCTGTGGGGATGTGGATCTAGATCTGTTCGACCCAGCTGCTGACCACCTATGATGCACTTCAGGTGTCACTGGCCTGCCGCCCTGGTACAGCCAGTTAATGGCCTCCATCTCAGCAGCAGCTGCTGCGCTTGCAGGACGACCTGGGATCTCCCCCAAGTCCAATTTATTACGACCCATGGAGAGAGCCTGTAGGCAGCAGCTGGTAGGGTGGTTTTGTAGCAGAGCCACTTGCTGCGTGAACCTGCATTTCAACCAATGAGGTGAAAGCTGTGAGCTGGAGGATTAATGACAGCAGAGAAACTAAGAAAGGATCAAATTCGTCTGAACAAGAGGAACAGTTGAGACGGAAAAGTGATAGTCATTAACCATCTGATAGACAATCCTCTACCATGACTACTCTGGAGACAGGAAAGTGATAGTCATTAACCATCTGCTTGACAATCCTCTACCCTGACTTACCCTGCTAAGACAGCAGTGTTGTCAAGAGCCTGGTCAGCAAAGGCTGCTCTCGCTGATATCAGGATATCCCTCAGTAATGGGTGATTGAGTAGGACTTCCAGGAGAGGATGCACTGCACTCTGTGTAGCAGTGGTTGCAAGGACATGAGGAGATGGGAGGTGGGAGAAGACTGTATGAGGTGGTGATCCTCCTCCTTGTGGGCTTGAAGAGGGGCTACTAGCAGGCGATTGCCCCCTTTTACGGCTTGCCATCACACCCCTGGGTGGGGCAGGCACTGACTTAGGCATTTGACCAGGCGGTGCAGTCACTCCGATGGAATCGTATAGTGCAGCATTAGTGGTTGCTGCAACCTGATAAAAAATGAAAATAGTTGTCATGAAGCAACTAGAACCATTGAGCACAATTCACTGATATAAGACGAGGGGTTGCAGCTGCTGTGTTCAAAAGAATAACTTGAACTGAAGATAGCTAACTAATTAAGAAGAGTCAATACTCAGTATTGGTAATAGTAGGCTGAGGAGAAAGAATGCCAAAGCTCATGATTGATAGGCACGCAGAATATCCTGAGTTAAGAACAATGATGATTGTCCTTAGTAGAAAATGAATGACATAGGAGACGACTGGGCACTTGCTGTACTGCTTACGGTTAGGCTGTACTTAAGGAGAGGACTAGAAGACTTGAGCAATCGTACCTTGGCCCCCATGATATGCAGCTGTGCGTAAGGAGAAGACTAGAGGAGAGGACTAGAGCAACTGTACCTTGGCCCCCATGATATGCAGCTGTGCGTAAGTAGAGGACTAGAGCAACTGTACCTTTGCCCCCATGATATGCAGCTGTACTTAAGGAGAGGACTAGAGCAACTGTACCTTGGCCCCCATGATATGCAGTTGTACCTAAGGAGAGGAATAGAGCAGCTGTACCTTGGCCCCCATGATATGCAGCTGTACCTTAACCCTAATCCCTAAACCCTAAAACTAAACCCTAAACTGTACCTTGGCCCCCATGATATGCAGCTGTGCGTAAATTCCTGTGAGGGTAACCCCTCTGTTGTGAGTGGAGGAGAGGCCAGTAAAAGGATGGTAGGCTGGCTCATGTGGGAGGTCCAAGGTGAGGCGTGGAGGGGAGCGCCGTGCCGCGATTGCTGCAGCAGGAGCAGCACGCTGTTGCTTCCCATAGCTGCTGCTCCTAGGTGCTGCTGCTCCTGCTCCTGAGGCTTTGGAGCCGCCTGCTGGTGATAAGGATGACTTATTAAAGATGCTGGGCAGTAAGGAGCTCCCTGCAGGGTTAAAGCCTCTACTTCCGCGGGTGCCAGCACCCTGCTGTTGTGTCGATGCGCTGAGAGATCTAGCACTGTTTCCTGCCAAGGCTCCCATGTTGCTGCTAGGCTGGGCTTGGAAGGAGCCTGAAGTCATAGGGCGGTAGTGCTGACCTTGAAGGTGTGTTGTGGATGATGAGTCAGAAGCTAACTGGGTAGCTATCAATGGCTCCAAGGATGTATTGAAATTCTGCCCAAGGAGGAAATTGACCAATGCAGATGGCAGTGTGTTGAATGTGGACTGATCCTCCAAATTGACCAATGCAGATGGCAGTGTGTTGAATGTGGACTGATCCTCCAAAGTGGTGTGGTGAGGAGCAACATATCCCTTCTCTCGGTGTTCAAGCGCAGTCTGAACAGCTCTCTGCAGGGCGAGAGGTGCAGCCAGAGAAACACGACGGGTTAAAAAAGGAAGTACCAAGTGCAGCAGTGTGTGAAAGATACTTGAAAGACAGCAGCAGTACGTGAAAGATACTTGAAAGACAGCAGCAGTACGTGAAAGACGCTTGAAAGACAGCAGCAGTACATGAAAGACGCTTGAAAGACAGCGGCAATGACCTTGTGACGCTAAATTAAACATCATCAACCTCCCCTAATAATTTTCTCAAGAAATACAAATAACTTGTCTGAATGTAATAGAGATGCTGGATGATCCATCAAACCATAAAGCTTTCATCCAGAGTCATGATCTGAGAGCAGGCTTTCATCTCCATTTGTCTCTAAGCCTCTTATGGCATCATCCTACCTCAAGTACTTTCAGAACTGAGAGGGGTAAAGGCTGTGCTGCTGCAACGAGCAAGGACATGTCCCTAGAGTTCAAGCCGCATTCTTCAACCTTAAGCTGAGTCAGAGCGGGCAGTGCAGGCATAGCATGCTTTGCCAGCAGGCTACAAGCAGGGCCGCTCAAACGTGTTCCAGAAAGGTCAAGCGTTGTCAGAACCGACAGAGAGGACTGAGGTGTAAAAAAGCAAGCACAGACTTTAAGGAGAGAGCTTCATTGTATGAAACTAAAGTTTTAAAGAATCATGCAACAAAGGAGGGTCAGAGAGAAGGAAGTAGCTTTCCGGGATCTTTTCATGTTGACTGCTGCGGACAGTGACCTTATCGTATTTAAGTAAAGAATCCCTTGATAAAGGGAAGTTGTTATGGATATGATAACCCAGTCGCAAAAGGTAACTGTTTACAACAGCGCACTCCCTGAGTCTCACACATCTGCCTACCTTCCTGAGCGCTGACACCACCAGGTATCCCTCTTGCAGAGCCCCACAATTCCAAGCCAATAACAGACCCTGGCAGTCCTTCAGGGACCCTGCCATGAGGGCATCACACAGAGCAGTGGTTGCATCCCTGTCCTTCAATAGGTTGTTTCCAGTAAGGTCGAGAAAGTGTGGAGGCACCCTAACAGGCCTCCCCTCTTCAACAGACTGTGTCTCTTTCAGAGCCCTGGAGAAGTGAAACCCTAAACCACAATGAGACAGGTCTGCATGCTCCAACTGCTTGCTTGCCGGCTGGTACAGAGACTTGACTGCTGCAAGGGACAGAGATTCGTCACTACCTAGGAGGATCACATCAGAGAGCTTGGCAGCCCTCAAATTCAGGAAGGCAAAAGCTCGGATGGTGTGTGGACCAAGGAAGTTCCCACACAAATCCACATGTGTGATGGAGCCATGGTTTCGTGCTATCTTCATGAGAAGAGCAGAGCACATCTGCAGGACCAACAGTAATATTCAGCATCACATTGTATGCTGGTACTAGCTCTATGGTTGAACAAGAACACGGGGAGAAAGTAGATCACAACTAGTAGATATACTTGATACAGGGGATAAGGAACATGATATACTGGGATGTCGAAACTCAAGTGCAAACACACGTGATAGCTGTGCATTCTAATAAAGCGCTTCAAACTCTTAAACATGTTTTTATAATTTTAAGAGTAGGGCTACAGGCATGAACATCCTTACCATCTGAGAATGCATGAGTGCATGCTCCATGCTAGTAGCCCTGTCAGATATTTCCTACCTTATCAGAGTACCCAATCCCCGCCAATCCAACATGTGTGAGGCCCCCACACTTCCCCAGCAGATCTCCAAGCTCCTCAGCCACCTTCACTCGTGACTCCAGGCTTTGTCCTTTACCTGCCAGCATGTTACCCCCTAGGTCTATGTCCCTCAGCCCTCTCAGTCCCAGCGCAGCATTCAAGACTAAGCAAGCAGAGGCAGCATCAAGACCACACCCATGCAGAGAGATAGTGGTCACCATGGGGGAGCTGATGTAGGAAGGTGATAGGTCATTCTGCTGCGGCTCCATACTCTGTACAGCTTTCAGCTCAGTCAGCAGCCCAGCCACAGCAGCAGCGCCCACCTTCCCAACCTTCCCCGCAGCTCCTAGGGCAGAGAGATCAAGGCGGTGGCTGTCATGGTAGCTCTGGATACCTTGAATGGAGCCCCCGGCCACTGTAGGAAGCCTTTGAGAGATGGTTCCGGGGCAAGGGATACTCTCCAGGAGTGAAAGCAGCACTTGTTGCAATGCTGGATCCGATGACCTCAGCCACCTGTGAAGTCAGAACAGAGAACCTAAGCTGGTTGTGGTACATACCAACAAACATAAACGTAAATAAGGCAGCATGTACTCATCAGTGCAGAACGTTACTATGACTCCTGAGCCAATGTCTAGGCCACCTGATGTCTAGGCCAACTGATGTCTAGGCCAACTGATGTTTTCCGAGATGTTAAATGTTGACACTCAAAGGCCACCTTTCCATACTTTATTGCCAGCACTAGCAATGAGGTAGGGAACTTGGTCTAAATGCGGTACATTGCCGTGGCATTGTAAACAGTCTAGGCTCTAGATGCAGTACTACATTACCGTGGCATTGTGAACAGCCTAGGCTCTAGATGCGGTACATTACCGTGGCATTGTGGAAAGCCTAGGCCAGGCTTGCAAAGTGCGGCACAGGCTGAGGTACTGTGAATCAGGGAGAGCACAAGGTGCACCCTGAAGCCCCGACCTAGGGACGCCTCGCAACTCATGTACACTACATCAGAGCAGTTGAAAACTATCAACTCAGATAGATGAACACATTTATGGTTGTACACATTAATGAAATCAGTTCACAGGTGGAATGTCACCACTTAGAACACAGGAGCAAAAGAAAACAGCAACTCTATATTCAATGAGTGGGACTTCATGCAGTAGAACCTCATGCGGTAGTTAACCTCATGCAGTAGTTAACCTCATGCATGCAGTCCTATTACCTCTTGATTCCTAGCCCTTTTGGTGCTGCACTCAATATTGCAGTGCGGGATGTGGCACTTGCACCAATGTTATGCAACAGGTCCTTCAAATCTGATAGGCCTAGGTTAGGACTTGTGTGAGCATCATCCCCTCCTCCACCTTCCTCCATAATCTGAGCATCATGGCTCCAACCCATCCTTATGCACATCTCATTCATCATCAGGTTCAGACCATCCTCTGCGGGAGCATTTTAAGGAGATGATGATGATGGGGGTTAAGGTATTCTAAGACATGAGAAAACTGCTGAGTTCAGCGAGCTATTTGATGGACCTAGCAGTGTGATCAGTCCTTACCGCTGTCAGTGTAATGGAACAGTGGAGTCTGCTTGAAAAGTGACTTCACTTCATGCTCGTGAAAGATGAGGAAACCCGATTCGTCTGTGGCCACCTCATGTGAAGAAAGAAAAGGGGAGACGCCACGATAGCTTTTGTGCACGATGGGCACAATCGGGCAACCACTTTCTGAAGCCCACTTCACCTGAATATGTTCATTCAACTAGTAAGAATCTATGCTGTGATGGGTTCTAAGGCTCGTAACATAAAATATGTGCTTACGTCTTTGTGACAAAGGCTATCTCGGTCAAAAAGCTCAGAGACACTTTTTGGAGTGCAAAGCAAAAGCATCGCGCTGCAGGATCCAATAACTTTTCGTCTAGTTGCTGCAACAGAGACAGACTCATCTGTTATAATCTCTATGTTTTTATTTTTCAAGCACGTTTGAAAAAGATTTATGAGCTCCGCATAGTCACAATATGAAAAAATTACTTTTATGACACCGTTTGTCGTCATGATATTAAGACATACAAAGCTGTAATATATTAAGCTTTCATTTACATCAAATGGAGTAGAATGACAGAATATCCACACTGACTGGTATGACGATGAAGAATGGAAGTTAAAAGGCAATCCTACTTCGAGGGCAAGTGTGCAAGTTGCATTTAAAGAAGATGATTTGAGATTGTTTAACAGTGCACTCTTTGAGACTTTACAAATTACATTCGTGCTCGATCCGCAAAGAACGCAGAGGCCTCCCTCTCCATAGCGGCATGAAGAACTTCAATAGCCTCTTCAGAAATTTCTAAATAAGGAGCAACTGAGTTAAGCACGTCCTGTGAAAACACAAAAATGTGTTGATGGCTCAAGGTAGGGAGGTAATAGGAATGAAGGTGCATGGAGGCAATGCCCAGCCTACACAAAATCTGAGAAAACAACCCATCCACAGTCAGGTACGGCACAGGTGTTAGTATGCATGAACAGCATTCGCCTACCTTGGCAGCAGCACGAACAACCTCTGCATTCAGTGCATGATGTAGGCGTTGCCTTGTCCGGTTCTTATGAAAGCCTGTACTGTCAGTACTGCCCTCTTCCACAGATGTTGATACATCTCCTGCACCTTGCGCACCTTCCCACTTCTGGCCTGACATGTGACTCATGAGGGCTTGCCACTCGCACAATGCTTGTTGCATCGCTACCAAGTCCCACAACTCCATCAGGGCAGGCCAAACTCTACACTTCAACCACATGGCATCCACACCATTCACACCCTCTCCTACATTAAGCTCTGCATCTAACATCTGCCTCCAACTTGGACTGTACAAATGCAGGGATCGTACTGCATTCTGTACTGACTTAAGCAAGTCTCGTTGTTGTCCTTCTTCATCTTTACAGCTGGGCTCCCCATGTGTAACCTCCACTTTCCTCCCTCCCTCCTCTTTGCGACGCCTCTTCTGCCCTCGGCCCACCTGACCATTTGCCTCCTTCTGAAAGTATGAACAACTATTGTCACTGACACTGGCTGCCTTGCTGCCTGAGACACCAGCCACAGCAATGGCGGCCTCAGGCGAGGGGTCAGGGGCGCCTGCTGCACTCTGTCGAGCCTTGCTCGACCCACCCCTCTTCCTGGTTCTCCCAGTATCAGGGCAAGTGTGAACAGGTTCTGTGTGAACTCCTTTTGCAGAGACTTCAGGCACCCCAGCAGAGTCATGCCACCTTGAGAGGGCTGCCAGGTAAACTGGCCATGCAGAAGCTACCTGCCTCTCCAAAGCCTTCAGCTTCTCCTCCAGAGGTCTTCCAATCACTCTGTCCTGAGTCAACTGACGGCAGCAGCTGCACTGCAAGCCGTGCCAGTAAGCGCATCTGGAGGGGGAGATAGACAACCGTCCGTTTGGTGCTTCAGTACTGCTGCTTCCAAGTGCTGCTTCTTCTGTACCTGCATCAGCACCGGAGACTGAGGGTTGTATATGCAGCCTGACCTGTGGGCAGCACTGTGGCAGGACCCTCCCGCAGTACGCTTTCATGTCCAGGGGACACAGTACTGCAGGTTGGGAGGAGGGTAGGTTGGCGGAAGAGGTAGACGGTCCAGATGTCTGTAGGGAGTTGAGTGTTCCATGTGGGACACCCTCCTCGCTAAGAAGCCATTGAAGGAACCCAGTCAGGTTGGGTGTGGCAACCTGAGGAGTTGATGAGTCGACAGCTGCAGACGCTGATGGTTTAAGTAAGCTACCTGGCTGTGGTGGAGAAGTATGGGAGGTATGAAACATGGGGTGCTGGAGGAGAGGGTAGGTGCCAGTGCTGTGCCAGTGCCAGAGTAGCTGTTCAGGTTGGGAGTAGTCCAAGCCCTGGACCAAAGATAGAGGATAGCTGGGTTCAACAAAGGCTGTGAAGGTGGAGGAGCTGTGACAGCTTGGAACTGAAGGCACTATCCCAGACTGAGAGTCCTGCATGGAGAGAGGCCATTTTGCAGGGTTCAAAATTGGAATGTGTGGGAGGAGGCGCATGGGCAACCCCCCAAGCTGATGCGTTGCAAGGATGATATGTAGGGCTTCCAAAGGCAAGAAAGTTTTGGGTCGATTTCCAGGATTGACTGCTACGGCAGACAATGGCAACCTGGCTGCACCGGTACCCTGTCCCGTTGATACCTCATTGGTTAACAGGCCTGTCCTTGGACGGTGCCCAGAGGCAGCAGCAGGGGTGATCTGACGCATGCTAGGCGAGCTAATAGTAGCTCTTGAGCGTGTCCTGGTAGCCCTAGCAGAGATGAGGTATGTACCGCCATGAGAACCTGCAGCAGCAGCTGGCTGCGCAATGCCCGCATGTTCAGCAGCTTCTGTTGCTGCTGCTACATCATCATCATCAACAGCAGTTGATGCTGCATGATCAGGTGGTGACATGAGAGGGACCAACAATGCAGCTGATACAATCACAGTGTGGGCAAGCCGCTCCAAAAGCGAGGTCAGGAAGACCACACCCTGCGGTGACAGGTGGAGGATCAGAAGGTAAGTGTTGAGGGCTTGCTTGTGTACCTTGAAGCATAGAAATATTAGCTTGCTTGTGAAACTTAAAGCATAGCAATATTAGCTTGCTTGTGTACCTTGAAGCATAGCAATATTAGTTTCCTTGTGTACCTTGAAGCATAGCAATATAATTAGCACAGAATGCACTACATTACAGCCATCACTGCAAGCTACTGTCAGACGCTGCAGTGGGTGCAATCTGGGTAGTAAGGACCTACCTGGAGTTGTAGTGGGTGCAATCTGGGTAGTAAGGACCTACCTGGGGCAGTAGTGGGTGCAATCTGGGTAGTAAGGACCTACCTGGAGCTGTAGTGGGTACAATCTGGGCAGTAAGGACCTACCTGGAGCTGTAGTGGGTACAATCTGGGCAGTAAGGACCTACCTGGAGCTGTAGTTGGTGCGATCTGGGCAGTAAGGACCTACCTGGAGCTCTTTATGATTCGACTCTTCCTCCTCGTCAGCCTCATCCTCAACGTCCTGATACTCCTGGAGGGGCCCTCGTCCAAGGCCATGCACCCCAGCAGCACCCATTCCTAAAGTAGCAGGCAGCTCGTCCAGATCTTGCTCCCCGCTGCCTCTACTATCACTATCACTATCACTGTTACTATTACTACCAATGTCCCCTCCCTCATCATCAGTCTCCTGTCTTATTTCATCACTGGTTCCAGGCCCCAGGTCTACCAAGTTACGTACTATGCCTTCCCTACCAGAATTGGTGTGGTGCCCCCTTATCAAGTCATGCCTACAATCAGCATCAATAATATGCTCATCATCACAATTTTACTCACTAAGCTTTTGAGGTTACTTTCACACATGTGATTACATCTAATTACCTAAACCCTAAACTCTAACTACATATAATGCTACGCCAAGTATTGTCATTAAGACATTTACCTGTTAAGACTTTTTGCAGAAAAAGTTGCCTAGAATTTTCATGGGTCAGAAGTAAGAGGACACACCTGTCTTCATCTTGCTCAACACCCTCTTCTTCCTCTTCAGAAGAATCTGTCTCAATAGGTATAGATCCACTCCCTTCATCACTCTCACTTTCATATGTGTCATCACTGTCCTCGTCCATGACAGTGAAATCATCCTCGCTATCACTCATGTCATCGTAATCCTCCATAGAGGAGTCATCCTCAATATCGGAGTCATCCACGTCATCTTCCAGAAGTGGCATGAAGCAACCTATTAAGTACGCAACCTACGGATGGTAGTGAAAATATGGATGAGATGAGGACCGGCTCTTCAAGATGACTGGTAGTTGGCTGAACTCCTGGTTTACAGCAGACACAGACACTGATCATATGCAAAATAAGCTAATTTGAGTGGCCATGTAGTTAAATGGACTCATATGTGAAATGTACAATTCTTCAAGAATATACTTAAGCATACTTTGGGAAACACATAAAACATCGTCACATGCAAAAAACATTGTCAAGCTCATGAAATACTGCCACATGCAATGACTGAACACTGCTTGGAGCAATTATGAAACTTTTCATGAGAGTATCCACTAAATCCTCTCTACCTTGTCCACCTCCAAGCCTAGATCAAGGTCGTCACCCAACTCTGTCCAAGTCTTCTCCATCATGGCATCTCTTCTGGACTCTTGCTCTTCTACTGTCTGATCAGGTGCAAAGCCTGACAGGACATCCAACAGCTTCACCTTCTCCAGCGCTTGCTCACAGAACTCCTCAGCTATCCTAGGAGGCAGTACATGCTCTGCAGCACGCCACAGCCCCTCCACAGTCAGCATCGGCACATCCAGCTTGTGTTGAATGTTTTCATCAACTAACTACGAGGTGTACGACAGAATGTGTTTCAACATGAGTCATTACATCATCATCCACTAACTACGAGGTGTACAACAGAATGAGTTTCAACATGAGTCATTACATCATCATCCACTAACTACGAGGTATACAACAGAATGAGTTTCAACATGAGTCATTACATCATCAACCACTAACTACGAGGTGTACGACAGAATGTGTTTCAACTATTTCAACAGTCATTACATCATCAAGGGACAAATCTACGTCATACGCAAGGTAAGCATGAGGAGTTAAATTGTAACCCTTCCATATGTATGCAGCTGGAGCAACTTGACACGTCACACTTCACACTTCGATATGTATGCAGCTGGAGCAACTTGACACGTCACACATAGTAGCCACTTCATAACACAAACACTGATGAAGGCTGAGTTCTATGACATTTTGTACATAGTTAATTACAAGCATCATACGTTTCTTTTGATACCATGCCTCATTTACATACCTGTTTAATTATGGCCTTGGCGAGGCTCACTATCCAATCATTTAGTACTGACAAGCACTGCCAAGAGGGCCTCACACCCACTTCTGCACCCATGTTCCCGAAGGAAGAAACTTCTTCCTCAGCTCCAGGTGCTTCAAGGCCTTCAGAACCAGTTAAATCAATGACAGCTGTTTCAGGCTCTGCCACTGCTGAAGTAGCTGAAGCCTGCAGCCTGCGATCCCTGCTGAACCTTCTAGAAGCTCTAGATCCTGTTGGAGGAGTTGGAAAGCTGACAAAGCCAGGAGCAGTAGCAGCAGTAGCAGTAGCAGCAGCAGCAGTAGTAGCAGTAGTGGCGCGAAGAGCATTCATTGTGCCTGCCTGACCAACCCCTCCTCTTCCCTGAATACCTCCCAGGCCGCTTGCTGTAACAGTTCCAGGGGTTTGCCTGGCCTGTTGCCTAGCTGTACCGCCATGGTGGTGTATCTGCTGAAGTACATCTTTACTCTCCTTCCAATTTAGAGCCTCACCCTCGTTCCCCATTGCAACAGCACTTACATGAGTCTTGCTTATGTACCGCCTGAGTTCTGTCGTATCACTGTCTATCATGATAGTCAACAGCTTGTCACGATTCTCCTTGACACTGTCAATCAGAGTTGCAGGCAACAGTGGGCATACATCTAGCAAGCTCAGAGCCATGAATGCTCGTCCACCCTCAAAATGCTTCTCAGTGAGGAGAAGTGGCCTTTGGCCTACCACCATGTCTTCGAACCTGAGAGCCACAGAGAAAATCTGACAAATGAATGATGAGATAAGAAGCAAATCAGACATAGTCAGTAATAAGGCTCTCAGGAAGGAAGGTCAGTAACTGTATGCATGACCAGCTGTGGCTGCAGTGGGGTAACTAGCAGTGAGGATGAGGTAGCTGGTGACAGGTGCTGAAGAGCTGCAAGGTTGAGGAACCTTCTAGCCTTCAAAGGTACTGCGTTGTGGTTAGTCAGTATGTGACACGAAGCCTCTGCATCAGAGACTTCCAGCCATGAAGCACAGCAATACAAAGAGTTGTAGGCGTCTAGCTCAGTTGAGAAAGCTAGTTTAAAAATCATATAGGGGACACACGGAAGTTTCCCTGCAGCAGATATACACCTAACACGACTCATCAACACTCAGACTCCTTTGAGCTGAGCTAGCTCCTCACTCTCCTGCTCCAAGTAATAACCTTAACCAAATAAGTTCCTTATAGCATAATGACCACAGCATCCACTCACCCAAAGGAATTCAGAACATCCTCTCTCAAAAAATTGAGTTGCAATGGATCAAATCCTAAATGCCTCATGAAAAAGGTTTCCCTCCCGGCAGTGTCATAGGGTATCCTTGCAAGAGAAGTGCAAAATACAGCTTACCAGCCACAAATTCAAGCCTCAAATTAGCCATGCAAGTCTTTGTAACTTCGATGCAGATGTTAAATAGTACGATGTACATGTCAAGAGCTAGACAGAGAGATTGATTTTAAAGATTTAAATTCAAATTCAAATCTAGGATGTGACGTACTTGGTACCCTCAGGTGCGTAGTATGCAGCAATGAGCATTTTGTACAAGGCCTCACACGTCAGAGTGAATTCATGGTCGGTATAAAGGTCAGTATTCCCTGTAGGAATGATGCCAGATGGACCCTCTGTAGTAATAGGCACCCCATTGCTAGACAGCATGCTCCTGCTGCTAATGCCCTTTGACTCAGCATCAGCATTAGCAGCTCCCGCCCCTGACACGCCTTTCCTTTGCTTGCCAGCCTTCTTATTATTTTTGAGGCCTGTTTTATGTTCCTCCTCTGGGACAGAATGCGCATTTCTGCCAACTGGCCCCTGATCAGCAAGTACAGTGAAGTACAGTTTTTCTGCTACTCCCTTCTCCCAAATGGAGTCAGCTTCGACCTCACATGCAGGTTCTTCGGTGCTGTTGCTTAAGATATGCCGGCTGTGGGGAAGGGGCAGGTCAGCTGTGCAAGTGCTGCCAAGCATTTTTGCGACAGATGCAGAGAAAGTAGCAGAGATGGCCTGGAAGGCCTCCAAATCTGCAGCAAATGTACGTTGAACAGCTTGATAGGTGCAGAGAGAGGCTTCATGTTGTTCGACGTCCCTCCGTGAGCCCTGGAAGCAGCAACCGTACAGCCTGTACTTGCAGAAGGACTGAGCGGTACAGGATCCCCCAGAGACATGAGCAGCAGCATTGCACCTCAGTACGACCTGTGAGCATGCATGGCATTTGAGGGGCTGGAACTGACAGGGCATCGGCCCTGCACCTTCTTTCATGTGCTGGAGCAGTAAGCGGGCAGGCAGGGAGAGTTGACAACCAGGGTTAGGGCAGGGTTTAGGATGCGCTGTGCAGTCATGGGCGATGTGCTCTGGTAGGTGACATCTGAGGAGACCACTGAAACCACAGTCTGGACATGGAGCAGGAGCTGCAAGGCAGCTGGTTTGAAGATGAGATTTTAGAGCGCCGCGCTTACATCTGGTGGAACACATGCCTGATCCTATGTTGGGACATTTCACAGGAAGGGCATCCAGGTCGGATTGAAGCTTAACATTGTGGGAGAGCTTGCTAAGGCGAAGTGAGCATCGGCAGCACGGACACGTTGGTGCCTCCTTGTTGTCAGACTGAGATTGCTGATGTCTCTGAGTTGAGATCCATTGTTTAATGCACTCTTTACAAAAATCATTTTTACAGCTTGGGCACGCACAATGTGTTCGAATAACGCCATGACATATAGTGCACAGGAGTTTCGTGTCTAGACTCTCCTCGTCACAGTCGTAATTATATTGCATAGTTTTGAAAAAAATCTAAGAACAAATTCTCCGGCGGCAATGTCCACACTTACCTACACTTGAGCCCTAGCGGCTGACCTTCTCTACGTCAAACTACGCTTCGGCGTTTTATTATTATTATTATTATTACATGCTGTGCTTTGTCGCAATTAATCATAGCAGAAATTCTTACAATCAGTGTCTAAGCTGATATTTAACGGAAGGAGATAGCGCTGTAATTCTGTTGGGAACCAGTGCCCTTATTTGTGAGATTCTAAAATATCTGCTGCAATATTTGGGAATGATTGTACTTCACTTCACAAGGTACTTCAAAAGCAGTCATCATGCATAGTTACCTAATGGATTAACAACAGTTGTTGTAACATGATTGTCAACTGTTCCTACCTAAATCTGCTTGAAATACAAATACAATGTTTGTTGTTTCCTGCATCACCCATTAACTCTCCCAAGAACTGATGGTGTCACCAGTTTTGCAGGAGACCTGGTTGGTGACAGCGGTGGAGACATGGTTGCCTGATTTGCACGATCCCTTGGTAATCGTTCCGTTCGTCCCACTGCATGCATACATAGCATTGGATCAGGAGCAGCTTAAACTGCCAAGAGCATATCTCCCATGCACCTTGTACCATTTTTCTTGAGATTGACCAGTTCAAGCCTTCATTAGCATGCATGCCATTATGAGAGGGGCATGCAAACGAATCCGCACCTTCCAGGCCTCTCATTCTCTCATCTGGCTTAACAAAAGGCAGTGACGGAGGCGCCTCATAACCCTTTCCACCAGCTGCACCAACACCCCAATCAGCGGCCCTCACCAACAACAGATTCACATCTGGAGTTGAAGGGGGTTGATCCCCAGGCCCACCTGGCTGCTGCTGCTGCTTCAATCTAGCACCAGACAGAGTGACCGCAACAGCAGCATCCAGAGCGGCAGCTACAGCAGCAGGATCAGCTGCTGCAGTGGCAGCTGTAGGCAGTACAGTACTAGGAGCTTGAGCATCTCCTGTTACAGAAGATGGCACTGGTGTCGTTCCTGCTGCTGCATCAGGAGCCCCTCCCATAGACTTGCTCTTTACGCCTTCAAGCAGTGTGGCTGAAGGGGACACCTGGAGAGCGCCGGACAAATCGCTTTGCTTCTGTTTCTTAGAGGCCAGATACTTGGAGTACTCATCTCTTGTCATAGTGAGTAGTGCAACTACAGAGTCTCGAGTACTGGTGCTAGGTCTTTGAGGTCCAGACTTGCTCAGACCTCCTTGCCTGAGCGTCACACCCTGCATGGGTTTCAGTGTCTCCATAGCTGGTGGTTGGCTCTTGGATGCTGTTTCTCTGTAGTTGCTCACCAGCTTCCTCTCCTTAGTCTGATCCGCACCCCTGCCGCTCCCTTTCTTGGTGCTCCCTGCATTCCCCGCTGATTTGCGAACTAGGTTAGCACCTGCTCTCCCTTGCGAATGAGTTCCAGAAGACTCTGCTTCAAGACTGTCTTCCAGGGAAGGTAAGCGGTATGAAGCGTTATTGGGTTGCAGACCGCCATGACCTGGTTCAGATAGCACCACCACCTGCAGGGAAGTGCTGTGTGTGGTTACGCATAGGCACTCTAGCGGCTTGTGCATACATGGCATGTTTGTGTAGCTGGTTTTAAGGTGTGAGAGCCTACATCGTGCACTACAAATATACTTGAAGTGGGTCATATAGATGGGAGAAGATGGGAGCAACTTTATATAGGGGATTAGTATGAACATTGTCAAAATGACTTTATGGCAAGATCTAATAGATTGCTGGAATGCACTGATGCATGACGATGACTACAGTTAAAAACAAGCTCGTCTTCTCACAGTCATAGAAGTCACACCTGTCCTTTATGATCATAACTGTAATCTCGTCCTTTCAATCCTTTTGCAAAGCTGACCAAGCGTTCCTTTTCTGCTGCATCCTTAGCCTCTAGCTCCTTTGCCTTGGCCGCTTGAGCTCTCCGAATTTTGATCTCCTCTCGGAGCCGATCCTCTCGTTTCCGTTGTTCTGGTGAAGGAATGACGCGTTGTGGGACAGAAGGAGGGGTAGCTGTGGCCGAAGACTTCACAGGAGAGGATGCAGCGGGTTTCTTAGCGCTGTTAGGGCGACTAGGGGCGGACTTGCGACTGACACTTGGCTGCTGCAAAAACTGAGCCATTGCAAAAGAGTTTGCAGGGCGGGATGTGCTGGCAGCATTCTCTGGTATTGCAGCTCTAAGCCATGTGTCCATATCACAGGGGACAGGAGCCATTTCTGCTTCCCAGCTGCCGTTCTCGATTGACACAGACGTTATAGGATCTGCATCCCTTTCTAGCAAGATCATATCAATCCCAAGCAGGCAGCTCTCCAAGGCATTACCGATAGCAGCATTGGTCGTTTGTCTTGACTCGTCTATACTATTCAGTTTCTGAACAGTGGATGCTAGCAGACCTAATAAGTTGTCTTCGAGGATGTCGTTTAACGCAACATCGGGTCCGTCCCATTCTGTGTCTTCAAAATCTATCACTGGAGAGGCTACTGATTGCTTAGACATTGTTTTGACGAACTGTCACAGAAAGAAATTCGCCGGGTACCAATCCTGCACTGGTTCTAAGAACGTGTTGAAGCCGTACATTAAATTACGGAACAGAAAGAACACGGCCAATGGCCAAGACCAGTTATCAAAATTAAATCCTTGATTGAGGCATCTGTGGTGGAGGCATGTAAGGAGCTTGCTGAGGATGGGTATATTGACCACCTGATTGAGGATTTACGGCAGGCTGGGATTGATATCCTTTAGATGCTTGAGGCTGCTGGGGATTGGTAGAATTTGCTTGTCCACTATTGTACTGCGGACCACTTGGATTATTATAGTAAGGCTGAGGTTGTGGTACAGCTTGATGTTGCGGGTATGCGGTCCCAGTTGGAGCACTGGAGGGTTGCCCTGGAGAGTATGCAGCGGGTACTGGATAGGAGGGCTGAGTCACAGGCCCAGGGTAGGTACTTGGACCAGAGTAAGGTGGTGTACTGCCGCCATTCTGTTGCGCTGCACTGCCGTAATTAGTTCCATGATAGGGAAGAGGCGGTACAGGGGCCACCTGGTTGCTGCCTTTGCTGCTGTTGTCATTTATCACACGGACCAGAACGACAATCAGGAAGATGATCATGAGGAGGACCAAAACTGCAGTGTGAAAGCAGTGAACAATGACTGGAGGACAAGACTGCAGTGTGAAAGTAGTGAACAATGACTGGAGGACAAAATATAATACAGAGAGTTAATAAGTATGGCCATCATAATGGCCTCCACACCTTAACACCAATAAGTATGGCAATCATAATGGCCTCCACACCTTAACACCAATAAGTATGGCAGTCATAATGGCCTCCACACCTTAACACCACATGTTGTCGGAGATCTCATCATGATCATGATCATGCTCTGGAATAACTATGTGCATCAGTTAGTACTCACAAAGGCAAACTGATGCAGTGACAATGATGATGATGCGAAGTGTGTTATCTACACCAGCTGGAGGAGCTGGAGGTGACTCTAAGGTGGAGTTTACTTCCACACCAGCGATGTACAAAGTTGCAGAAATGAGAGTAGTTAGCCCAGCCTTATTGAGACTGCTGAGTAAAGCCCCTACATGAGTGTACATCATGTGTACATCATGTGTATCGTGATGTTATTTCAAGTATGTACGTCATTAGGAAACATAAATAGGTATAGAATGGATGCACTCAGAAGAACCCAGGTGTGTAATGCATATTGCTAAGCACTGCACACTGGGTTACTATGTGCTCTTCATAGCAAGCAAGTAGTTATGAATATGGGATCAAGAATTGGAGGGACAGATGGTGCATTTAAAATGATAAAGAACTTTATACCTGAGTCTGCAGCATTGGATATGAGCTGTAAGGATGTGTTGGCAGCAAGCTGTGAGACAAAACCATACACCCCAAATGTGACCAAGAGATGCTGAGTGTTTAGAGAAGGAGAGGATGGATGTGGGGAAGGAGGTGGTGAAGAGTTGGGAGGCGGAGGAGGAGAGGGAGGAGGTGAGGGAGGGGGGGAGGGAACAGGAGGAGGAGAAGGAGGAGGTGAGGGAGAGGGAGGGGGGGAGGGAGAAGGAGGAGGTGAGGGAGAGGGAGGGGGGAGGGAGAAGGAGGAGGAGGAGGTAATGGGGAGGGAGGGGGAGGGAGAGGGGGTGATGGCGAGGGTGGAGGAAGAGGAGGAGGGAGAGGGGGTGACGGCGAGGGTGGAGGAAGAGGAGGGGGTGATGGTGAGGGGGGGGGAGATGGTGGAGGTGACGGAGAAGGCGGAGGAGATGGTGGAGGAGGTGGTGAAGGTGGTGAAGGCGGTGAAGGTGAACTCTGAAGTAGCAACCTATGCCTGATATTTACGTCATTATGCAAACTCTGAGTTCTGAGTCCCTGTAGACTGCTGACAATACTCTCGTGCCCACCTTCACGCCCTGAACCTTGCTCCCGGTTCAGAGATTCTGTATGAAATGCTACATGGTTAGCACATGGAATGGATGCTGATGAGGTACCACTCAGAGAGCGCATCATTTTGCGAGAAGGAATCACAGTCAAGTACCCTGCCACAAGAACCTGCATGACAGCACCAACGAAAAAGATAGCCAGCGTTCAGGGTCTTTTCTCTCTCTGTAAAATATGAGCACTAATATTTTTTTTAACAATGATATCAACATTGATATAAAAACATAGAGTATCCATGATACCAAGACAACATACCCTAAAATTTTGAAAAGAAACGCTTCGGTGCATGATGGCATTAAGCATCAGTCAATCTTGCCGGTCATTGTCTCCGAAGAGAAACAATCGAGATGTATCACTAAAAAATCAACTTTGAGCATGCACCGCATTATCCTGCCATGGTAATCCTTAACATGCATTATTCTGCCATGGTAATCCTTAACACGCATTATCCTGCCATGGTAATCCTTAACACGCATTATCCTGCCATGCTAATCCTTAACATGCATTATCCTGCCATGCTAATCCTTAACATGCATTATCCTGCCATGCTAATCCTTAACATGCATTATCCTGCCATGCTAATCCTTAACATGCATTTTTTTTAAATGAGAGAACTTACTAGAAGGGAAACTCTCAGAACAGGAACAGAAACAAATATGTGTGCATGTCATCATCATAACCTTATCATGAATACAGCACCTGATCACTGTACCCTTGTGCATTAAAAGCAATGTATGCCAAGCCACTTGAAAAAGCCCCTTCGTTAAAGGTTGAATTGTTGACCCCCTGCAACTGAATTGATCCAATAATGCTGAAGGCTCCAAATTCGAAGGGAGGATTTGGGGGGGGGGGAGAAAAACTGGGCACTGGGGGAGGGGGTGGAGATGGAGAGGGTGGAAGGGGGAGGAAGGGGGAGGGGATGGAGGAGGGGAAGGTGGCGCAGGCGGACTTGGTGGAGATGGGGATGGGGATGGAGGGGATGGAGGAGGGGAAGGTGGCGCAGGCGGACTTGGTGGAGATGGGGATGGGGATGGAGGGGATGGAGGAGGGGAAGGTGGCGCAGGCGGACTTGGTGGAGATGGGGATGGGGATGGAGGGGATGGAGGAGGGAATGGAGGAGGCGGGTTGGAAGCAGGTTGAGATGAGGAGGGACGACATGATCGTATTAGACAAGTCAGTACTACAGATATTAACAAGCATTGTTTCTTAAGCATTTTAAACAGTTTGCGAGGTGCTATGCTCTCGGTACACTTCCCAAGCGATCGCAGTTAGAATCGCCGTATAGGTAGCTGCTAAACATTTTACATGAAGCGTGCAGGTATGCACTTTGCCAAATTATTTTGACATGCATGCGAACTTTGACTCACAAATTTCGCCCGCCTCAAACTTCCCTGTACAACTGGAAGTGTTAAGTCGATTTCAGAGTTGCAAGCTGTCCGTTTCTTTTTTATGGTGTCATCTGGTATCAGGCAATTTTGGGAAATCCCTTGAATGTTGTATGCGGAATCATCAGGCATAATATTCAGAATATTGTGTTGCTGACAGAACAGGTGGAGAAGTTAGCGTGAGGGGCCTATAACCTGAGATTCTGTTGTGAATACACATGCAAAAGACGCACTGCGCACCACAGGACAGAATAAAAGGATCATGTACTCTAATCTGTACCCTACGACAATATCCTAACAAAAGTGATTCTGCTACTTGCACATTTCTAAGATAAAGGGATTTGTCTCTCATACATCAACAATCAGGCTCATTTATACTGGATAGGCTGGCCAGAATATTTCTGATGTGGGACTGAGGATATAAAAGAAAGCTATCCACTTGCCATGCTATGAGCGACTGAACATTGAATGACTGACCATCTGAGAGCATGCTTTGCTGCCAAGGACTGACATTTGCAACAGTACACAGTGCTACGCACAAGAGTGAGCTGCTTACCATTTATGATATACATTTTAGGATATTGGCAGACCAAGCAACTTGTTTATTTTTACAGATTTTATCCATCCCTAATCCCTTGGCAGCTTTTTGACAGCCAATTGTCTACATGTTTCCTTTTATTTGATATAAGGCCCTAGTGGTGTGTATGTCAACTCATCATGTTTAATCATATGATGCATGGCAGCCCTAAACATGGCTTCTATAATCGCTGGGTCTGTATGTAATCCACTGAGGTCATCAAGATAAAATATCATAAACATACAAGAGTCATATATATATCATTAACGCTCATCTTAAAGATGATGTGCCATTACATTTACAGTTCCCGTGTCATCCACGCGCAGTGACCAAACTTGTTCGAATTTGGAGGAAGCAGACATTTAAATTAACTAGATAGTAGATAATTAGAAATATTAGATTAGGTTTTTGTCGGGTTCCTGTGTATTACAGCTGTTGTGTACGGCAGACACACGTCACAGTGAATTGGACAACCTACTCTCTCTCAAATCTTTGTCAGTGGGCCATATTCTTGCCTACATCGCTGTTTACTGTAGTCTTTACACCTGCTGAACTACATTCTAACAACCATTATTGTTTATATCAACAAGTTCAATGGTCACATAATTAAATTCCTAGATATGGGATGCGGCAACTCTACGTCATTGACTGTCACTAGCGCTCAGGTAGGCACTCTTTATAAAGGGTAAGTGGTAATTTATCAGTAATAAAATTAGCATGTATTTGCAGGTGGTGAAAGGGGCTGCAAATCACCTTAGTGGTAATCGTGTAACTTTCTCGACAGAAGTGTGTGACAAGGTTATCCCTGCCTCCAGTACCTGTATTCAACCTTTGATATATAATTTCTTTGATCTGTGCGCGGAAGCAGAGAGAAAAGAACTGCTCAGAGATTTGTCCCTCGGGTACGTCCTTATATTACTGTCAAGATATTGTCCTTTATACCCTGTGACTCCAATCCACTAAAAGTAGTATTGTTTCAGTATGCAGCGTACTTGTCGCGTAATGTACTCGTCTACCTCCTCTACTGTTTAGGCACGACGATACAAGAGCCGCGACATTCTGCGACGATAAACAGTTTCATGACGAAGATGTACGAATAATTGCTGTTGCTGTTTCAGAGAACAGTACATGTAAGACCTTAGTGTCTTACCTTCGGCTCTTCTGTGACAGCACTGATCCTCAGCTGCTAGCAGATAATGAAAATGAGAAAGGAAAGGCTAAGACTTCCATACTAGTTTACCTGTACTGTATTCAGCAGCATTCAGAGCATAGTGTGCTGAAAGAATTTAGGGAGGCCCGGATCATGCAGCATTGCAGTACAACAGCTACACTGTCACAATCTTGGCAACACGACAGCATGCTTCTGCGTGGAAAGGAGGTCCAAGTACTGCCTGGTATCACCTTGTGCAATGAGCTACTCCTCTGTTCGGATGAGAGTGCAGACATCCTGACAAGCCCAACAGTCGCTGAGCTAGTAAGAAAACATCATGCAGCTTGCACTCAGTTCACATTTTGACATGCCTGTAAATAATCCACTATCATCTTTTAAATGAGCCTATGGCATTCACCTGCATCATCCGTATTGATGTTGCAAACACCTGCTTGTAATGAAATAGGAAGTTAAATTATCATTTAAGATCATTAGGAAGAGCTTTTGCACATTTGTTCTGATAGCATACAAAACATTCTCATCACTGGCTATTTTCTCTCATCCAGGTCTCACAGGCTATAAACGCTCATGGGCCACAATGTGTGTACTTGCTCATCATGGCAGAGCGTGTGAACAGCCTCCAGCTTCACACAACATGGCAGCACCTACAACTGGCCTCTGCAGGAAGCATGGTTAGGTCCTCTCACATGAGGTCTGCACAGGACAGATGTGTGAGCAGTGTGGATGTGTATGGAATGTGTGACACACAGTCCAGAGGACTACCCAGATCATCGAATGCTTCCTCCGTCTCCCCATCCGCCCACTACCATCAAGACTTATTGATAAGACCATCTTGCTCAGTCTCTTCAAAGGCTGCTGCTGGACTCAGCAGGCGCTCCAAAAGCCTAAGCGATGCTGCAGCTCAACCAAGTCACAGGAATGCAGCCATTCAATCAAAAAGACATGGCACAAAGACAGCAGCAGGGCTCCAGCAGATCAGCAAGCAGCAGGGCAATAGACCCTATGATGACCCAAGACTTTCAGTTGTCCCTCTTTTCAGCCCTCCCTCTCCCACCAGCTGGTCCTGTACTTCAAGTCACATCCGTTGTAATGGTGGGATAACAGAAAGGGACTCCTCAGGCAGTCAGCAGGGTGGCAGCAGTGAATCAGATCATGAGGATCCTGAGGGTGCTGCTGCTGCTGCTGCTGCTGCCTCCTTGCTGTTGAGGACGGGAGGAAGCAGGAGCAGCGCTGCCACCAGCACCTGGAGCACGGGCACGGAAGGTCCTGGGCCAAGGGGGCGGGCCTCTGGTTCAGGTGCCTTAGGCCACATGTGCTCCTTCCTTCTAGAGAGTGCTCGAGTGCATGTGGAGACAGCTGCTAGGCAGCTACCCAGCGACAATAGAGGGGAATCTGCGGTGGTGAGTAAACTTAAGGTCTGCACTGACAGCATGCAGAACCATGATGTTGGTGTTGACAGGATTGTAACTGTTACAAGTAGGAGCTCATCATGTGAGGCTCCAGCACCCAGTGCTATGAGGCCGTTGCCCTGGCAGCAGGAAGTGCTTCTGGGTGGAGATGTGGAGCTGATTCCATTGAGTCAGGTGCTTCTGAAGGAGGGACGCACTCCTAATTCCAGTACTGCACAGGCTGTCATAACACCTGAAATGTCATTATCTACACCGGTGACTGAGGATGTTTTAAGGCAGCCTGAAGACGTTGACAGCAGCGTTCCTGCTGCTGCTGCTGTTGCTGCTGCACCACCTGGACCTCCAAGTACTGCCGTAGAGCCTGCTTCCATGATATCTTGTACCCCCCCCAGGCTTCCCTCAATAAAGGGCTGTAGCCACCATCCTACATCCCAAAACCCTGCAGGTAGCATGGTCCTCCAGAACATGACATTACTCAGTCCTGTCCTTCCTCCCCTCTCACCTTCACACACCACATCAGCCTCCATGTGCAGCTTCAAAGAGCCTGGATCAGTCACCAAGCCAGAGGATGACAGTCATCATGTGTCAACACTTCCACACTCTCCTGCTGCTGGCAAGGACATCACACTTACACACTCCCATGCACATCATTATCCCTCACCTCCCCTTTCTGATATCGACCTAAGCCATACCAGGCAGTCACTCAGAATGAGAGGTCACCTACCTGTAGCCCCCCCAGCTCATCCAACACACCAAGACTCAACCCCTTCTTCATCACCTTCAGAACAGCAAATGAGTACCTCAGTACCCAAGAAGCAGTCATCCCCCTTCTCACTGCCTCCTACTTCCCCAATGGCAGGCTTCATGCAAATGCCGTCCTCTCTCAGCAGCGTTGGCCTGCCATCATCATTAACGCCCCAAGTTCCACCCTCTCCCATGTCTGGCTTCAAACAAGCTGCACCACCCCCTCCTGGCACCCAGGCAGCTGCTGGAGCACCACCTTCAAGCCCTGCTGATGCTGGGGCACTGCCGCCTGAGGCGTCCTTCAAGGTAGTCAGCAAGTCTCCCTCACCATCAGCTCATTGTGCAGGTGCAGGTAAATCATCTGTCTCTCATCTCAGCACAGGACCGTCAGGTGCAGTACAAGGCTCTCATCTTCCCAGTACACCACGCCATGAGGAGGAAGAGGAGGTCCTGATTCCAGAGACTGCTAAAGGGCCTCCAAGCTCTAAGCAGCCTGATTCTGTTACAAAAACGCTCATCTCTTACAGTGCTGCTGATCTTGAGGCATATGGCCTGATCCTGCAGCTGGGATCACAATGGGAGCTGGCAAAGCAGGCATTCCTGCTTGCACACCGCGTGCACTGCATTGTGTCAGGTGAGGGTCATGCGCTGGCTCTGCAGTGCCTGGAGGCAGCCGCCACGTGTTGTGAGGTGCTAGGTCAGGTACAGCAGGCAATACAACTCAGGTACAGGACATGGTCTTCAGTGGCTGCCAAGGAGTCCAGCCGCTCCCCATCCAGTAGGAACCAGCCAGCTGCTGCAGCTGCCCTAGGTTCTCTGGTGGCTATTGGTCGCACTCGGTCTGCTGCTGCAGACCATGAGGGTGCTGCGGACGCCCTGCGCTTTGCCTCAGGCCAGATGGATAGTCTTCTCGGGGCTCACCACCTGGAGTCTCTGGCCTGCCTTCGCATGCTGGCTGGAGAGCTGCGCAAGTGTGGATGTTTGTGTGAGGCCTTTGACACGTACCGCGAGGTGTACTGCAGGGCTTTAGAGGCTATGGGTCCGCCACCTAGCAATTGTGTACAGGGCATCCAGGACAGCAGCCTCCATGCCAGGTACTTTCCAGAATCTCTCTCAGCTCTGCATAGCATGGGGGCCTGCCTTCTGGACCAAGGAAAAATGGAGCAAGCTGAGGAAGTGTGGGAGAAGGCTCTCGCGCCCCTGCTTCTGCTCGAAGACGAGGATGTCAGACAGCTCTCAGCTACTGAGTCAGATACTGGGGATTGTGGCGGCGTGGTTGTTCTTTTCATGGCTCTGCTTCAGTCCCTAGCAGGGCTGCGTTTTGGCTGTGGGCAGTTGGAAGGGGCAGTCAAGCTGTATGAGAGGCTTGCGTCTGTGAAGGTGCAGGTATATGGGATGGAACATCCCGATGCCCAGGATGCCCTACAGCTTTTAAAAGTGGTGTCCCTGAGTTTAAATAAAGGCGAAGTTTTGGAGTGAAATTACATCGTTAGCCATGCCTTATATAACAGTGGTGATGACGAGAGGACAACATTATTTTTGAGTCCAAATTTTGAGTGAGAGGATGACATGAGCTGTATACAATCAGAGTTGATCGTTGTGCAACAGCCTGATCATACTACTGATCAGTATATTTCAGATTTTACCGATGTTTATATTACTGAACAATAAAGCAGTCAAGGCAAAGCTGTATTTATACTTTTGGAGACCTAAAAGTTTTTGTTTGACATCATTCTAAATGATAAGATAGCTAAGAATTCACAATTGTTTTCTTTGTTCGTTTTAAAGTCTGGAGTGCAAAATATTTCAACTTTGAATGTTTTGTTTTTGTAAATGACGTTGTGTCTGTTAACAGGTAAAGGTGGGTAGATTTTGACATCTGATCTCCCATGAATTTGGACTTAAGTTTGTTGCATCAAAATAATGGTTTTTCAAGGGTTGTAATAACTAGTGATGACATGAACCGAGATGTCGTCACTAGGAGGTTGTAGGAGCTAGTTTGATTATGAATTTCAAAATTGAAGGACCACGACGACTAGCTGTTCATCAATCATGATGACAAACTACAACTGATTATTGCACCACCTGCCTCGAAGTAGTTGTTGCTGCAGAACTCAACAATAGATATCACAAACATGCACAACTATATGTAAACGAACCTGGACATGGAAATTGGGATCATAACTTTTTCAATACATGAATTAAAACAATCGACGCTGCTATTGTAGCCCAGCATTGGTTAAGGCAATGAGACTACTAAGACTGATTGTCAATAACTGAATAATAAATTTACTCTCAAATTCAATGATGCTACAATTTAAACACGAGTGTAGTCACTGAGTCAGAATGCTGTACAGTGCTCCCAGCTGCTGCACTACGCTGTTGTGACGGCGTAGACAGAGCAGCAATAGCTATGGCAGCTCCCTTGCTCCCATAATTGTTTGACAGGGTGTTGAGCAACGACATCATGCTCATCACTGAGGGATGCTTAGTAGCTGATTGTGGCTGTAGTGGTGCTGAGGCAGCAAATGAATTGCAGCTGATGTCATAATCTACAGAGTTAGATGAAGTAGCAGCCTTTTCAGGCTCCACACCAGCCTTCATCAATCTAGTTGGTGCATGATATATGTCAGCGCTAGGAAGAGGTGACATCTGATTGGAGACATAATCAGGTTTCAGGAACAAGCAGAGCTCCGCAGCGTGCATGGGGATGCTTTTGTATGCTGTTATGAGCGAGGTCAGCAAAGCAAGCCTGCATCTTAGTAAGCAAGGCTGAACCAAGAGCTTCAACAACCAGGTAGGGGGCTGCTGGGACAACTGCAGTACGCGGTACGCATCGCCTCTGGACATCGCCCTGAGCACAGAGATGGCATACTCTACACAACCTAAAGGGTCAGGAACATGAAGACATGCATCAGGCGGACTGCTTATTATGTGCCTGCATGGCTCTGTCTGGGATGATGTGCTTGCAGCCTGACAGCTCATAACAATCTGAGACGACAGCTCTGCTCTTTCACATCTACCCTGTTGATCTCCTTGTGAGGGCGGCTGTAACCTTTCCTCACAGCTGACAAGAGGGACAGATGATGTAAAGCGGGATGATGAGGCGTCCAACTGCTCTGAGCTCCGATGGGATGACTCAGCAGCAGGTTTCATGATCGTGGTGTGTGGGAGGATATCCCGTAATACGGTCAAGATATCCAGACGCGAAGGTTTTTCAGGAACACAGGAGAAGAACAACAGCTTTGCAGCTTTAAACTCAGCATGCCTTGATGGTGTAACAGGCGGCGTAGCAGTATGTGCCTGCTCATCTGAGAGGCCTGCTGAGTCAGCAGCAGTGATCTTTGGTAGTTGGTGCAGGCCCGCTGTTGGAGCATCAGAGCAACAGGGTGGTGAGCTATTGGTTGTGTTGCACTGGAGTCCTGTACAATGTTGCTTTGATGGCTGTAATTGAGATGAATGTTGCTTTGATGATGTCACTCCTTTCTGGCAGTCTCTGCTGTTATTCTGCCCTTGACTAGATGTCACACTTCTTCTGGCATTCAGCCCTGTGTTGTCCAAAGCAGCCACGGCAAGAGCCGCATCATGTGATGAATGTAAATCCCCCACCAGCACTTGTAAGCACTTAAGAAGCTCAGGGTAGTTCATGGCCACTGCACACACCTCCACAGATAACTCGTAAACCTTCACAGCAAAATACCATCATATCATCACTTGATCAGCCTGGTACTTGCGTGACCAGCATTATGGTCGTGACCAAGCCTCAATCTCCTTGTAACATCTAAATGCTGCAAAAGTGAGTACAGCAAATTGTAGTAATGCTGAATGAGGCATAATTCCAGGATAGTTGTTACTTGCATGCGCACAGCAGGTACATTCAAAATGCACTCTCTGATCAGACCTCGGTAGCCAAAGACAAATACTGCGGGTCCTCAAGCATGCCGTTGGAAATCAGAGATTCTCGTAGTGATCTCAGCTGGAACACAAGATGATCCCAAGAGCCCTCATCAATATTTTGGGCGGAATCATTGAGTAAAGTTACTGCTGCATGAGTGCCATGAAAAGAGAGCAGAATTGAGATGTTTTACATGAATTCTGGCAGCATAAATGTACAATATATTATGTATACCTTTGAATGAAGACAGGAACCTCAATGCTTTGGCCTTGAGAGGCCCCCAGGCTACAGCACATTGATCAGATGTCCCAACCAGTAATGAGGGACGGGGTGGAAGAGCCCTCCTGATTATGCATTACAAATCATCAAGATTTTTCAGGAGGCTATCGGAAAAGGTGATACCTAGGCAAGTACCTGCTAGTAGGAACGACTCTTACCCATTTTCTGTTGCCCTCATAAAGCTAAATCTTATCACTATTCAGAGATCTGGATTCAGAAGGAACGTCAACATCCATTGATGGGGAAATGACAGTAGTCAAAGTGAGAACTGCAAGTGTGAGGAGGCGAACGAAATTTTTGAAAAGGAAGCAACAGTAGAAAATATTTAGAGTCTACATACTTACATCGCCTTCATACGCGCTAATGTATTGTACTCAGTCACCTTCTCCCACAGGACATGGACAAACACTCTTTAAAGCGCTTGCAGCATAGCAACTCAACACATAATACATCATATCAAAATACATATGCTCATTTGCCCGTTGTGACGAATCGGCGCACCTCTCATCACGGTGCATGCGCTTTTTCAACATTTTTTGAACGGGTTCCTGTGACGTCTCCTGGCTCAAAACTCACGAAACATGCCTGTGATGCTGATGAGATACTAACAGGTGCACTGACTCAGCTATGCAGGGCTGCTCTGGTGTTAGTAGCGGTACCTGCAGCCGTTTTGCTTATACCTCCACCTATGCAAGCACATGCAGCATACAATGCACCTGATATGGCGGCAGTTATACTGCCCAATGCTCCAGGCAGGAGGACATCACGTCAGACAAAAGATAATGGAAGTGTCGTCGACCAGCAGGTGGACTCCCCGCCAATAAGTCAAGACTGTCATATCAGCAAACCTGCTTGGCAGCACATGGCCGATGTATCAGTCTTAGAGACGGGTCCAGCATCTGATGCAGCTGCTGCTGGGGATGGATCAGGTGGCAAGCTCTCTGGCAGTGCAGTAACAGGTGCCGACATGATGCAATCCCTTGAAGCAGCAGGCTCATTGCTATTCAAACAGGCAATGCCCTCGGTTGTAAACATCAGCAACAGCAGGCAAGTGCTGGATCAAGAAAATAAGGATCTTACCTCCTTGAAAACTTTATGTTAGAATGTTTTCAATACTCATCTTGATTTCTGCGTCTGCGTCTGAATGTATGAATGCATAATCCAATGCTGTGCATCCTTCTCATCAGCGAATGTCATTAGGATACATGTTCATCATGAAGAAAAAGGCTACTCCTAATACCTCCTAATACTTAACCCTAAATCCTAATGCTTACAAATAATAGCCTTTCATTCAAGGAATGTATTCCAAGAGAAGACCAATCCCTTCGCATTATTTGTATCATAAAGGTCCGCCCAGAGCTTTAGCAACCTAGATGTCAGTAATTTGCCGCAGGGCCAAGCCTCTGGATTTATATGGTAAGTGACTTGCCGTAGGGCCAAGACTCTGGGTTCATATGGTAAGTCATGCAGCGTGCAGCTTGCGACTACATACAATCTCATGTTAGCTCCATGCAGTATGCGACTACATACAATTTCATGTTAGCTCCATGCAGCATGCGACTACATACAATCTCATGTTAGCTCCATGCAGCATACGACTACTACATAGAATCTCATGTTAGCTCTATGCAGCATGCGACTACATACAATCTCATGTTAGCTCCATGCAGCGTGCAACTACATACAATCTCATGTTAGCTCCATGCAGCATGCGACTACATACAATCTCATGTTAGCTCCATGCAGCGTGCAACTACATACAATCTCATGTTAGCTCCATGCAGCGTGCGACTACATACAATCTCATGTTAGCTCTATGCAGCATGCGACTACATACAATCTCATGTTAGCTCCATGCAGCATGCGACTGCATACAATCTCATGTTAGCTCTATGCAGCATGCGACTACATACAATCTCTTGTTAGCTCCATGCAGCATGCGACTGCATACAATCTCATGTTAGCTCCATGCAGCATGCGACTACATACAATCTCATGTTAGCTCCATGCAGCATGCGACTACATACAATCTCATGTTAGCTCCATGCAGCATGCGACTACATACAATCTCATGTTAGCTCCATGCAGCATGCGACTACACACAATCTCATGTTAGCTCTATGTGCTGAGGTGTAGTGTATTGCTGTCAAATGTATTGTAGGGACACTCGTGGCCATGTTGTAGCTCCGTACCATGTAGTGAAAGGGATGCATGAGGTGAAGGTGAGGAAATTATCTAGCATTGAAGTATTGAGTTCAGTATATGCCTGGCGGGTCGTATTCCCCAAATGGGTTGACCTTTTAAATTTCTATGCCCTGATACTCAGCTCACTCACTTTGCAGCTCCCACAAACTTATTGTTAAGATTTAAGTCATGACTCAACCGAAGCCTGCTTGACGTTTTTTCCCAATCAAGGTCATCAAGAAGTTGATTCAATTACATGATAAATTATGTTCTTATAAGCTTATTCTCAGTGACATCCATTCATTCCTTGTCTCTTAAAAGGTCACATTGCATGACTACTCTACTTTCACCGCAAAATTAGTTGGGTGGGATGCCAGTAAGGATGTTGCTGTGTTAAGGCTTGCCATCCCAAAGAACAAACTCAAAGATCTCCAGCCAGTCAAACTTCAACCGCCATCACCCCCACTGCCAGCAGCTGCCGGCGGCCTTGTGATGAGTGATCATTACGGTGCCAGCAGCAGCGGTACTTCTGTGCTGCAAGTAGGGCAACCAGTGTGGGGAGTGGGAAACCCTTATGGTCTATATCACACTTTGACACAGGTAACACTTATTTGATAAGTTACTAGTCATGTACAAGCCATTCCTAGTGGTTGACCTAGTCGTGATGGTGAGGAACTGTTTCTGTGCTTTGTATGTTGAACTACATTATGAATGAATGCTATGGTGTGCATGTGATGATTGAATTCCATTGTAGTTGCACATGCCAAGGTCACATCATCTTGTCTAATGCCATGGAGTGCATGTGATGATTGAATTCCATTGTAGTTGCACATGCCAAGGTCACAACATCTTGTCTCATGCCATGGAGTGCATGTGATGATTGAATTCCATTGTAGTTGCACATGCCAAGGTCACATCATCTTGTCTAATGCCATGGAGTGTACCGCCATTTACATGTAAATTGTGCATGCTGCCACAGGGCTTTATATGTGCACTAGGAGGGGAGCTGCCGTCAGGACCCTTCCCCATCAAGAACGTGATTCAAACCACTACAGCTTCCTCTCATCAATCAGGAGGGGTGCTGATTAATAGCAAGGTGGGCATTATAACACTATGGTAGTACTAATGCCAGGCCTGCATAATTGGATGCATACAATTAAGGCAATAAAGGGGTCTGTCCCTCATCGGTAAGACCTGCCAATATGCAGGAGAGCAGTCATGCAGGTTTACTCTGAAAATTACCGACCTGGGTGCTCTCTCTTTACTGCAATCACAGGGCTGTGTCATAGGCATGCTGGCATCACCTCATGCCGGGAGGGAGCAGGTTACTGGCCTGGGCTATGCAGGTAGTGCACTAGTTATTGAATCTCTCTCCTCTGCTTCCTAATGTTGTAGTTGGTTATCTCTTTGCTTCCTAATGTTGTAGCTGGTTATCTCTCTGCTTCCTTATGTTGTAGCTGGTTATCTCTCTGCTTCCTAATGTTGTAGTTGGTTATCTCTCTGCTTCCTAATGTTGTAGTTGGTTATCTCTCTGCTTCCTAATGTTGTAGTTGGTTATCTCTCTGCTTCCTAATGTTGTAGTTGGTTATCTCTCTGCTTCCTAATGTTGTAGCTGGTTATCTCTCTGCTTCCTAATGTTGTAGTTGGTTATCTCTCTGCTTCCTAATGTTGTAGTTGGTTATCTCTCTGCTGCTGTAGGGTTTAGGGTTAATGGTTTCTGTGTCTTTATGTGTCTCTTATATGCAACCAGTGTTCTGATATTGTGTTCCAGTGCCTTGTGTTCTGATATTGTGTTACAGTGCCTTGTGTTCTGATATTGTGTTCCAGTGCCTTGTGTTCTGATATTGTGTTCCAGTGCCTTGTGTTCTGATATTGTGTTCCAGTGCCTTGTGTTCTGATATTGTGTTCCAGTGCCTTGTGTTCTGATATTGTGTTACAGTGCCTTGTGTTCTGATATTGTGTTACAGTGCCTTGTGTTCTGATATTGTGTTACAGTGCCTTGTGTTCTGATATTGTGTTCCAGTGCCTTGTGTTCTGATATTGTGTTCCAGTGCCTTGTGTTCTGATATTGTGTTCCAGTGCCTTGTGTTCTGATATTGTGTTCCAGTGCCTTGTGTTCTGATATTGTGTTCCAGTGCCTTGTGTTCTGATA
>BEGY01000086.1:207763-225906 GCA_002335675.1 Chlamydomonas eustigma | reverse complement strand
GTGTTCCAGTGCCTTGTGTTCTGATATTGTGTTCCAGTGCCTTGTGTTCTGATATTGTGTTCCAGTGCCTTGTGTTCTGATATTGTGTTCCAGTGCCTTGTGTTCTGATATTGTGTTCCAGTGCCTTGTGTTCTGATATTGTGTTCCAGTGCCTTGTGTTCTGATATTGTGTTCCAGTGCCTTGTGTTCTGATATTGTGTTACAGTGCCTTGTGTTCTGATATTGTGTTCCAGTGCCTTGTGTTCTGATATTGTGTTCCAGTGCCTTGTGTTCTGATATTGTGTTGACCCTGCTTGAGGATCATACCTCAGGTGATGACTTGGCGTTCTTATCGTCAAAATCTTTAGGCGATCTTGTATCAAGATCATGTTACCTAGTGACTTAGCTGCTGCTGAGATTCTGCCGCCACCACCACCCTGCTCTTGTTTCTCTCCTTAGTGCCTATGGAGACTTTGAAAGGTCTGGTGGATCAGATCCTGCTGTACGGCAAGCCCATGAGACCATCTCTCGGCATCACCTTTGCCCCGCCTCAAGTGAGTATTATCTCTCAGTGGTACTCATGATGTGCTATATTATTGCTGTTGGACATATGTGCAGCAACAAAGAAAGTCGAGACCGCCCTGTTTTCGTTCCACATAAGCTGGGAATCTTATGTAAAAGGACAACAGGGCGGGATATTGCTCAGTATGCAGATCATCACAGAGCAATGATTGATGATCAACAACTGTAATAATGCAGGCTGTTATTTGGTATGCACTGACGTTGGAGCATGCGCAAGTCCAGCCATATGAGGGCTATGCCTCACATCATTCACACATTATGATGCATGTGCTGACAGTTGAGTTGAGTATAATCACAGCAGGGGAATAAGGGTTCATTCCTAGTGAGCCCTGTCCTTGCTGCTGGTTGTCTAATCACTGATAAGGATGATACAGGATCTTATTCTGATGGCCAATCACTGCCATGGAGGACTCTTGGTCTCATCCTGATGATCTTGGTTGGTGTGTGGACTTATGCAGGTGCTTGAGGAGTTGAGAGTGGAGGGTGTCTTAGTCCTGGAGGTACCACTGGGCTCCCCAGCTGCTGTGGCAGGCCTGAGACCCACACACAGGGACATCTTTGGGGATATCATCCTTGGGGACGTGGTGGTGGGGATGGAGGGCAGGCCGGTGCGCAATTTGTCTGACTTGTTTGCCGTCCTCGATGACAGAAGGTCGGGCGATCGCGTGAAAGTGGACATCATTCGTGACAGCAAGGCCACCAGCCTCACTCTAGTGTTGGGGGAACGGGCTCTGGGGTCTGCAGAGGAATGATGGACTGAATAAGGCAATCCCCTTATTCAATGTGTGTAGGTGTAATAGATAATCTCACAGAACAGACAGCCTGTGAAGTAGTTGACCTACTAGCGAAATGGTGTTTCTGGGGCATACAAAGACTTGCAGGGCATCTGGCAGCAGTAAAGGAATTGTGGTTCCAATTATTATTGATCATCTGTTCTTTTTTGGAGGATAGTTGTAGTGCACTTTGATCTCTTTTACAAACTAGCAATTTGTGATGCTGCCAACTTCTCATGCATTACCATGTGCAGTTTTAGAACGTCCGCAATCCTGGTTCCCACATTCTGGTGTTATAACAGAGGTATTAATCAACAAACTAGACATAGGAACTATAGAATTCAGGCTAGAAAGGGCCCTTAAGCTTTTTGAGACCCTGACTTCTAAGATTTGCTCAGTGCTTCTGTAAAGACCACTTATTAGCCACAGCCGCAACTATAGCTCGAAGAGATATCTCTATTAATAGTAGCAATCCACCTGCTTATCTTGAATGAGTACTACGTTCTCTCTATTGAATGTCGAGGAATATGTCATCAAGGAGTAGAGCGCATTATAACAGTAGGAAGGCCGCATTAGCAAGCGCTCATCAGCCATGCTTCATAACAGCAGCTGTCATGAAGTTGCTGTACCCGCTGATCCGCCCCGCGGTGTACGATTCTAAAAAATGCACCATGATGACCAATTGTGTGTTATAAACATGTACAGCAATTAATAACGCGCAAGTTACACACAGTGTGAACAAAAGTATCATCTCATGGAGTTCAAGATCCACAGTCTGAGCACAGCGGCGATGCGCACCTTGTAATTCTTGAAATCCAGGTGCAACTAAACCCAACAAGTTAATAATGCTCATGCATAATAGAGAAGTTTTGAAGTCCGTCGCCCAGATATTGTTTTTACTAGTAATCAATAATCAGGCGCGTTTTATACTGGCTTTCAGCTGAAAACACTTCCCTCTACTCTCACCCTCTGATGCAAAGCAGGTCAACATTACCTGCTGCACATATCTTTCAGCTTCCAGAAGGTGAAGGTTGTGAAGCGCACGGATGGCACTGAAATTCAAGGAAAAAGGACCGTGAGGTCAGCATTATGGAAGAACATGGAACTAATAATATATAGCTAAGAGAAATTTGAAGAGAATTGCACATCACTGCATGTTTATGATTCTATGTTGGCATTAGCACTCACGCCTCTTTCTGTTCCCGGATCTTATCATCATCCACTTCGTTGATGTTAGCCTTGAACTGCTGCCTGATCTGACCTAGCAGGATCTTCTCATTCCCTTGCTGCAAGATGTCATGAACATTGGGACAACATTCACAGCACTTGCTTTGTCTCAATGTAACAGCTTTAACGATATAGCATTAAGAGTAAGCCTGAAATGGTTTTCAGCAAGGTAAGGGACTTACAGGCGTTACCCTTGCGCAATAACTAACATCTTACCCTTTGTCCCATGAATCTGGCCAGTAACATGCAGTCCTTGTAAAGCTGCAGTATTCAACATAAATGGTAGAAGTTAGCTCTCTGCAATCTTATGAACCTCTGCAGATAGGCAGGTACGTCACCCCCCTTACCTTTTTAACCGAGACCTCCTTGAAGAGCTTCTCCATACCTAACTTCAAGTTTAGATTTTAAGTTTCTCTTATTTAAATAATGGAAAGTTTTATGAACAATTATCTTGGTACCAACGAATTAACAATATAGGCAAATCTTACAGATCTCAGTTGTTCCTGTATCTGATTTGAGAGCATGACAAATTGCAATTTAATTGCAATTAACGTCGTATCCCTGAGTGTCAACTCGACTTTCATCAACAAATGGTTTCAAAGCCGGAAAATCATGGCAACAGAGGATGAAGAAATAGTGCCAGTCTTTTTTTAATGGATGTGAAATCACCTGTTGAAATATTCCAGCATGGTGACAAGTGTTATGTCTGGAAGGCTGAAGGTGAGTGTTTCTGGACAGCTGTTTGGTGAATCTTTCGCAAGATTGAAATCTCAATCCACAAGCTTGCCACTCACCTTGCTTCAGATGTGCTGAGACTGCGCAGAGACTTTCATGTGTATGGATCTCTTGTTGGGGGGGTCAGTCGTGAGTTGGAATGTAGTTGAATCACTGGCTGCCACTGTCTCAAGCCCCAGATCTATTATATCCCTTTTCAGAATTCAAGAATCAGAATAATGTCCATGGCCTGCCACTGCAACTGAGTTCAGAAGAGACATCCCTTCTGCTCCTCAAAGGTGAGGCCAAAATCTGCGAACTTTCCAGGAAAACGCTGTGTTCAAATTTATTTTGCCCCACCTATCTGCCTCTCATTACATGCTTGTGCTTCAAGGATGGGGTGAATTCAAGAGCTCTCCATTCCTTGGGACAAATAAACAGCATGCCCGCCTTCCTTCAGCGCAGAGTCAGCCAGTATCAAAGATTTTTAAGACCCTTGGAAAACGCACTTACCAAAAACTGTATCATGATCAGTCCATGCAAGAGTACTATGCGTACTATGATGCGATTGGGGCTTACTCCCTGGTGTCCGCTGATCAGACAGCAGAGAGAATGAGTTCTGTAGCTGCAGCTCCCATGCTGCATTTCATACAGGAGGGTCTAAAGGCAATCCACAAGGGCAGTGCTGGAGGCAGCCTTCATGTTGATAGCAATCGTAGCAATGCTGGCATACCAGCACATCATGCGGTAAGGGTACTTTTTGTTTTAGCATGATTTCAAAAATTGCTGGGGCTGTCATTGCAAGAGCTTTGAGAGTCCTGCAATGGGCCTGCCGCGCATTGGCTGAGACATTAAGACATGGCAATTGTTTCTCATATCCTGTCAATATGAGCATATGTTGAAACTTTGATTTTTCCAAATTCAAAAATCAGGGTGCTGATCAAAACCTGGGAGCTAAGCAGCCGAGTCCTCCTGCTTCTGCTGACAGATTGGGGCAGCTAACCACCACTCCTAGCCTGGAGGGTTCAAGCAATGCCGAACCCTGGGTTCAGGCTCTTGCGCAAGGGAGTCATTTCTCTCTACCGATAACTGCAGATGAGACGTCATCAGCAGGCATGTGCTTGATATAACTCTGTGACCCTGTGCCAAATTGTTGTAACTCATCTGGTACAGATTAATATAACTCATCTGCATTCTTCAGAACAGGCTGTTTGCGAGTCTGGTCAATATGATCCACAGCAATATGTTCCAGCTCATCAAAATAGGCTTCTGGAAGTGTTCATTTGCCTGAGTTCCTGTCTACATTGTGAAATTGTTCCAACGTTGTTCTTCTGTGGTAAATGATCCTCTGATGAAGATCTGTGAGAATCAAAGTATGTACTTGACAGGGACATGGGATAGCACTTTTGAATTATAATGTATGATACCTTATAAAATGACTATAGTGAAAGCTACAGTGTTTCATACTAGTTAAGTCGTAACCTCTCCTTCTTTGATGACATGTCCAAAGGAACCTTCCAGGCAGATCCTAGCAGCAGCTGCTGGAGCTTCCCTTCCAATCAGGATGAGCTGATCAGACTGTTAGTCTTCTGTGATCTCCATGAAAAAGGGTGAGAGAGGACTGTTAGTCTTCTGTGATCTCCATGAAAAAGGGTGAGAGAGGACTGTTAGTCTTCTGTGATCTCCATGAAAAAGGGTGAGAGAGGACTGTTAGTCTTCTGTGATCTCCATGAAAAAGGGTGAGAGAGGACTGTTAGGCTATTTTGATCTCCATGAGAACATGTTCTGGCTTTCAAACGAGATCAAGATGTAGAACAGTGCCTCGGAGATCCGTCCCTTACCATTCATGCAGATACAATATAGTTAAAGAATTCATACATCCTCATAGGTGTACAGAAAGTCAATGTCATAAGTGTTGTTCAGTTTGTCTCATTATTATTTAGTGCAACGGCTTGCTAGTGAAGCGGCATGCATTATTGGCTGTATTTCATCATCATAATTCATTGTAGTGCTTATACTCTTTTTCAATTGAGAGGCATGTAATTTCTTACATGGATAGGTACACACTCTCTGGGGGAGCTAAGTTTGGTGCTGACCTTCTAGCCTATCCTGGACATCCTTCAGACTACCATGCACAGTTCACAGTAAGAGCTTGGCTGATCGTGCTCCATCTTTTTTTCTCTTGCTATCACATTTTCATGAGCTTTGGAATTTCATACTTTCATACGGATACTGCCAGAAAGTGTGATATTTTTGTACACATGTTAGCTCTCTGCTTCCATCGGTATATTATTCATATGCCTCGTAAGCGCCATATAACTTTGAAGTCGTGAATCAAACAATGAGATGCATTCCTGTCTGATAGGTGCGACCGATGTGCCCCGAAACCAGCATTAATCCCATGCTCCTTAAGTCAGCTTCCAGAGGGTCCCATGCTGCACGGAAGCATTTATTAATGGCGACAGTTCCAAATCTCAGTCACAGCGTTGCTGCTGAGATGCTGTCGTCGATTTTATTAGAGGATGATCAATTTCTGTCTGCTCATAGCAACTCTAAAAGTGTTACCATTCACATCAAGAGCTCTTTTGGAAGCAGATTGCAATCTCTGATGACAAAATTACGCAGCTGTGCAATGTTGAATGTGTCTTACTTGTCCATTGGTCCTGAAACAGGGTTTGGAGGAACCAAGAAATAGCTGTAAATGACTGCAGTGCTCTCTCTCTACATTCTATGCTGACACTTTCAGCATACCTAAGGGGCATCACCTTGATTGCAAGTAGCATGTGAACTCAGTCCAGCAACAGTTCCAATACTACATCGAAATTCTCATGGGTACATAAACCAAATTGAGATTCTGTAAGTAGGTCCTTTGCATGGCACACTTCGGTTCGTTTACTAGATTTAGGCTACTAGTGTAATTTTACTAGCTTGCAGCACCCTTTCGCTTGACTCGGAATCTACGTCATGTTGCGTTCCACTCAGAATGCGTCCACTTCGACATTTGCGACTACTATAGCTCTGCACATTGCACAAGGCAGAAAAAGTACCTTGAACATGCATAAAAACTTCTCATGATCAGCAATTACCTTCGTGGCTAGTTACAGTCACTCTAAATTTAACCATAAACTGATCTTAGGCTTAAATCCCACCGTTCGCATGATTTCCGCCAGCCTTGAAAACGTTCAAGAGCCTTGTGTACTCTTGATTCTGCAAGTCGTACTTGTCACCTCCCATATAGTAGTGAGATCCATGAATCCTGCACAAACAAAAGTCTTAAGAAGTGAGCAGTTCCATGAATCCTGAGCAAATTTGTTTTTTTAGAAGTTAGGAGATCCTTGAATGATCTTGCATATAAACCTTGATAGAGGGCACAGCATATATGGCAAAAAACAATTATGCAGACGGTGGTGCCATCAATGTATCCCATGTGATGAAAGAAGGTCCAGAATCCACCAGCTCATGCGATTACAAGCATGCCGCAGAGATATGGACATAAGTGCAGTATAGAACAGGTGAGAGAATCAGATGAGATGTAAGATGATGACTATATGATCACTCCGGTGAATGTGCACC
Organism: Chlamydomonas eustigma; assembly: GCA_002335675.1. Lineage (NCBI taxonomy): Eukaryota > Viridiplantae > Chlorophyta > Chlorophyceae > Chlamydomonadales > Chlamydomonadaceae > Chlamydomonas > Chlamydomonas eustigma. The sequence goes on along the minus strand of BEGY01000086.1, from coordinate 219,058 downwards.
ATTTTGTCATTGACCACTTCTCCCCTTTCAAGACAGGACAGGCTCCATGCATGGACCTCTCCTCTAGCTCCCCTGTTGCGTTCATACTACAGCCATACACAACCAGGCTTGAAAGATTCAGTACTGGAAAGGGTAATGGGCCTGCCCATGGGAAGCTGATAAATACAACACACAGAAATAGGCAAAAAAACTCAATGAGGTGCTTACAAACCTGTGGAACAAGATTGCATCTCCTTTCTTTGGTTTGACAGCAAGGCTGTACTTGGCGCAGTCAGAGAAGTCAGCATTGATACCATTGGGGGCTGGGACTTTGGGGAACACCTGGAACATGATTATGGTGCAGGCCTCAAGCCATCTTGTTATGTCTTACTTGTTATTAAAGACAGCATGTCACAGCCCCTAGGCTCAGTGTGACAAAGAGGGAGTCCTCACCGTCTCCCCTCACAGCCCCTATGCACAGTGTGACTAAGAAGTGCGACTAAGAAGGAGTCCTCACCGTCTCCCCTCACAGTCCCTATGCACAGTGTGACTAAGAAGTGTGGCTAAGAAGGAGACCTCTCACCGTCTCCCCTCACAAGCCCTATGCACATTGTGACTAAGAAGTGTGACTAAGAAGGAGACCTCTCACCGTCTCCCCTCACAAGCCCTATGCACATTGTGACTAAGAAGTGTGGCTAAGAAGGAGACCTCTCACCGTCTCCCCTCACAGCCCCTATGCACATTGTGACTAAGAAGTGTGGCTAAGAAGGAGACCTCTCACCGTCTCCCCTCACAGCCCCTATGCACATTGTGACTAAGAAGTGTGACTAAGAAAGAGACCTCTCACCGTCTCTCCCCCATCGTCTGCCGCTGCTAAGTACATAAGTACGGTGGCGTATCGATTTCCGCCATTGACAGAGTTCACTTTGTCGAAGAAATAGTCCCAGTGCTGCATCATGATGCAATGTTGGAGATGTGGACTATCATCAGAAACTATAAAAGGCAGAGTCATAGTTTAATGTTTTGCTAGTCCCCAATAAATTGTGGAATCACCATTTAAGGACATAATGGAATGCTGTTAAAGAGCAATGCATGTGTACAGTAAGGCCGCTAGGTCAAATCTTACTGCGTCATATTTCTGGTCCTTCCGATATCTAAGAACTTGAAGCCCCTCTCCAGCATGGACTGGTGTAAGAGTCCAATCGGAAAGCCTCTTCTCAATAGCTGCGAAAACATAATGGTGACCATGTCAACCCAGACATTGAATACAACTCGCGCTTTCAGTGGATACCCATAATTGGAGCAGAGGGTATTGTGAGGCATGAGACAACACCACTGATGGACTTGTGAAGCATGAGACAACACCACTGATTGACTTGTGAAGCATAAGACACCACTTATTTGACTGGCTTGTACAAAATGAAGTGGGATCACGTACCTTCAATTACTTCATCCTCCGCTCTTGCGAAGAACATACCATCCGAGGTTCTGATGTCGGAAATCTGACTCCCACCATTCCCAGTATCTGCACACATAATATAACAGGACAAGACTAGCCACTTAGTCCTCCTCTGATGCACAAAACTGAAGTTCTTTACTATCAGCCTGAATGAGCATGATGAACATTAGTATCATTGATCTCATGCAAATGAATTAAGGATACTGCTTTCATCACAGAGCTCTGAGTCGTACAAATACAACCGTTTTTTTTATACCTTGGGATGTCCTGAGGATTTGACACTATACTAACTAAACATTATAGTTTCAATGCTCATTAAATATCATTGGAGAAAATGTTTACAATGCATTCAGAATCCAGTGCTTAAATCCACTCAGCCATGTTGGAATCCTAACACATAATGAGAGAAAAGCCCAGTGAATTGATTCTCCCAACTACCAACTACGAAAGCTCAGCTTACCAACGACCCCTGATCTTTCAAGCCTCTTCTCAGCCTTCTGGCGGATGTAGTCACACTCATCTTTGATTCAAACCAAAAGGAATAGATTGAAGCAGTCTTTTAAGAAGAGCGTACTGCTTCTAAAAAAAGAAGCTTAGATCAAGAGTTTGTCACTCACCGTCTGATAAGAAATGATGCCATACAAAAATTCTAGCATCAGCATCAACGGTTTCCATGAAACTTGTGTTCCTTGTTGTCTCATATTTTTGTCCCACAGCTGAAAAACAGCCTAGACTCAAAATAAGTATACCCAAAGTCTTGCCGATGTCCATGGCTAAATTTAAGTCTTTTGTGAGCTTTAGAAATTAATGTCTCATGTGTTTAGACTGTATTTCATACTACCGTTAGTATGAAATTCGTAGTGTGTGGGTTCCTCACAAGTTTCAAGTTACAAATGCGTCATCAAATAGACAATGGTTTATATAATTAGGATAGCATCAGATGCCCTGCTGACAGTATCTATGCTAGGCTCCACTTGAATTAATATTGAAACTGACTGGCACCTTTAATCAAAATCTTCACGCTTCTACGAGATGACATGTGACGTGAATTAAAAATGTGGTCAGCTATGATATTTAAAGAAGATAAAGCGTCGTCCACTGAGAGGGAATTAGGTACCTAATATATGACAAAGGTTATCCTTATATGTAGGCTCATAACATATGAAAAAATCCTAGGAAACCTTTAGCCTGAACCTAACATTCTGCTACTGTTTTTAAAAAACACCACTCCAGAAAATATGATACAACACTCTTACTGTAAAACTCCTTCCTCACTCCTCTTTAGTCTGTAAGCAGACTGCTATTTACATCATGTATTTGTGGTCTTAGCCTCAGGAGTGGTTACACCACCGCTTGCTGACATCATCTTGGAGTTCTTAGCTCGATTTGCAGACACATAAGCAGAGCCTCGCGAGTGGTTGTCAAAGAGACCCCCTTCATACACATCACTGGCCACAAAATCTGTTACACGCGCTGGCATGTCCCTTGTCTTCGCCCCTGCACCAGCCATGACCCGGAACTTCTCATTCCCGGTCAGCACATTGTATGCAGCATGGAGAACTCTGTCAGCCACAGCCTCCAAAGGTTTTTGCCTGAAATCGGCAAACAGAATTGAGGGTGTAGGGTGAAATCAGCAAACAAAAACATGAACTTCAAATATTATGATTTTTTTCTTGACAGCAATATGAATATGACAAAGAGTACTACTCTATAACTTTAAGCCTCAAATAAGGCTAAGCTGTCTCCAACCCTGGCTATGATCAAGGACCAGGAGGATGAGTTGAGGACCATGACAAGACCATGATGATACCTTGAGACCACATAATGCATTGCTTTTGATTATTTGAGCATGTATTAAGGGACGCTTTGTCTATATTGAGCATGTAATAAGGGAAGCTTCCTCTATATATTGAGCATGTAATAAGGGAAGCTTCCTCTATATATTGAGCATGTAATAAGGGAAGCTTCCTCTATATATTGAGCATGTAATAAGGGAAGCTTCCTCTATAAATCCATCATCTTCAACCAACACTCATCAATGGATGTAGTATATAATCATGCAAAGACCCTTACAGTGCTCAACGCACACCACAAACTGCTATTTAATGCACACAAACTGCTGTTTAATGCGCTGTTTGGCTTAATTCAGGTACATGTGAATTTCACAGGTTTTTGACATCCTCGGAATCCAAATCCTACCAGTTTCGAATGTCTGCAACATCAAGGAAGCGCTCTGTGGCCGCCTCCCATGTCAAAGAATGCAGCTCCTCTTGACTCAGAGGCTTTGGCTGCTGTGACAACGCGGTTTGAAGGCAATGTGAGAACTCATTGCTGTCCCTGCGGAGGGAAGACAGTACAAAGATGTGAAATTTCCAATGGAATAAGTGTGATCCAATGGAATTAAGTGAAGTTAGGAGTAATTTTGCTCATTTGTTTGTTTTCAAGAAGGGACAGTTCAAAGGACATCCCAAACGGCCTCAAGAATTCATGTGCGGCAGGACAAGAATGGTGGTCTCATAAATGCTTGTAAGAAGCTTGATGTCAATAAAACAGACGACTCACCTGTATATCAAACAGTTTGAGTAGCGGCTGAAGAAACGATTGGATGGATGGTCCGCACACACTACGAATTTGCCCATGGCCAGTGCCTCTGCCGTGGTGGTTGCCACTACATCACTCAAGCTAGGGTTGATGAACACCTTATAATCCTTTAAGTAGGGAGGAAAGTATGTTATGTAACATATGTTGTGTGCGTACTCCAACGTGGGCGCAAGCCACTGTGAGCTGCTTTGCCCTTCATGGAGACAAATAACTCAGCTATAACTCAGCTATAACTCAGCTATTGGACAGCTGAGAAATTAAAAACATAGAGCCAAAAACTTGTTGCATCAGATTGCTGTTCATTACTATACAGCAAAAGCTCACACCTGCAGCGACTTGTCTGCATGATCCTTTGCGCCATTGAATTTGAGGTTTAGTGAGCGCTTTTTTGACTCCTCTTCAACAGCCTGGAAGAGTGCCATTTGCAAGTCTGATCAAATGAGCCGTGCAAGTGTACAAAATTGCTGACACAAGCTATGAAAGTGGTATATAAAAGTCCAGTATAGCATATAAGTCAAGAGCTTCTTTGTCTTGTTGAATTTGAACAGATGTATATTGTTATGTTTTGACACCACTGAGGCACCTTGCGCAAGAAATCAAACTCAATTGAAGCAGGTCACAATTGTGTGGACGTCAGGTGTGTTCACGTCATGATTCCATTTTCATGTTCAAATTGTGCAGATGTCAGGTGTGTTTACGTCATGATTCCATTTTCATGTTCAAATTGTGTGGATGTCAGGTGTGTTCATGTCATGATTCCATTGTCATGTTCAAATTGTGTGGATGTCAGGTGTGTTCATGTCATGATTCCATTGTCATGTTCAAATTGTGTAGTGTTTACGTCATGATTCCATTGTCGTGATCAAATTGTGTGGATGTCAGGTGTGTTTACGTCATGATTCCATTGTCATGTTCAAATTGTGTGGACGTCAGATGTGTTCATGTCATGATTCCATTGTCATGTTCAAATTTATTGGATACAGTCAATCTCTGATCCTCTCAATCGTTCTCCTCACCTGGAGATCAGGACCACTGCCATACACATCCACAAGGACATTGTTCCCAGTGCGCGCAGTGTGCTCTTGCATCCTTTCTAGGAGCTCAGTATACCCCTTAGCCCAGAGGACCTTCATATTGGAAACAAAACGTGCATCACAATAACGCCTCTAAGCAGACAGAGCTACATTCTCTGCATTATTCATCCAGAATCACAACCAGCTTTACTCTTGCTGTTCTGGGGCTCTTACATAGATTTTGTAAACAGTAAATCTTCCGTTGGAGAATAAGCCATACAATTTTCAGCAGGACAGCTCTGATTTTACTTGAATGAGGATGACAAAAATATCAATTAAATAAAAAAATCTTGGTTTTTCACCTTCCCAATGAAGTAAACTCCATTGCTCCATGCCTCTGAACGCCCAGCCTCCACCTCAGCAGCCTTTTGAGCTCCCACCTGCAGACATCAAGTACAAAACCCAGGTCTCCTGAGATCCTGAGAAAGGGTATCATGTTTTTGGTCCCTGAGTTCAGCAAGAGGATTGGTGTGAAGAAAATTAACAAATCAGCAGTACATAACTAAAATGAGGTGAGTAGAAGAGGAAGCAGCAGACCTGGATAAATGACGGCGACACTCCATGGACAAACATGGTCTCCTGACGCGGCAGCTGCTGGACAGCATCTGACAGCTTGATAACTTTGTGGCAATGGATGCGGCACACCCATGCATTGATATACCTACATGGACATAGGCATCATCAGGAGTGTGAGGCTTTGGGCTGAGCTGAGACATGTGCTTAATTAAACAATAAAGAACAGGATCATGGTACATGTAGCACTGGCACTATAAGCCACAACAGTTATGGAGATGCTAGTCTTTCTTGAATTTAAGCTGATTATTTGAACAGTTCTACCGGAAGTAGTGGAAGAAGATCTCACTTTAGTACAAGCTCTTTTATGGGACCTCCCTCTTCGCGGCGAGCATAATCAAGATAATTGGTATGCATTACTCCCACCTATCAGGGTTGAGGAGTAATTGAGACAAGCATTGTTGATTCAGGAAATCTCCGCACGATCTACTTGGTTCTCACTTAGTAGCCCAGTTGTAACAGATAAGGGAAGGGGGGAAGTCACTAACTGCATTTCTCAGCAGACATCTGTAGTCCTGAAAATTTATTTTACTCCAAGTTTGATCTTCTAAGTGAGCTTAATATGCAGGCTCCATGTGTGAGTAGGGAACTTACCACGTGTTTGAACTTGTCTGTCCTTCTTCTCCCATGTGTGAGTAGGGCACTTACCACGTGTTTGAACTTGTCTGTCCATCTTCTCCCATGTGTGAGTAAGGCACTTACCACGTGTTTGAACTTGTCTGTCCATCTTCTCCCATGTGTGAGTAGGGCACTTACCACGTGTTTGAGCTTGTCTGTCCATCTTCTCCCAAGTGTGAGTAGGGCACTTACCACGTGTTTGAACTTGTCTGTTCATCTTCTCCCATGTGTGAGTAAGGCACTTACCACGTGTTTGAACTTGTCTGTCCATCTTCTCCCATGGTGATACCAGTTCAGATGTTCTGGCTCCTCCAGGACTGCCACATCAGCTTCATGATCAGGGATAACTTGTGTAATGTCTCCTACTGGCAAGATACTGCCTGCAAACATGACGATGCATGAGCTAGGGACCATGCAAGTGCGCACCGACAAGATAAATGCAGGAGATATATGTCTCATGAGCAATTCAATCAGGATAGCATGAGAAGTTATCAGAGCCGCAATCAGGATAGCATGAGAAGTTATCAGAGCCGCAATCAGGATAACATGAGAAGTTATCAGAGCCGCAAAGAAATGATTTGGATGTAGAAGCATGATTAACACATGTGCAGTAGATATGTCAGAGGTCATAGACCATAACTCAGTACCTTTTTCAGCAGCATAACGGCCAGGGTAAAAAGATATCCTGAAGTTGCAGTCAAGACCAGTACGCTTCTGCACCCAGGCTCTGACATACGCTTCCTGCTCCTCAGGGGTCTCAAATCGTGTGTCTGCTGGGAACACTCGCTCCTGATCAGGCATGCTGAGCCATGGGATGACCAAGGTCACTTTGCGGCTGTGATCTGTAGCGGAGAGGTATGCGGCGCGGAGGAGCGGATTGACGGAGGTCCCCGTCATCCAGGGCAATGAGGCCGTGGTCACAATGGCTACTTGTCGGCCTGGCTCTCTGAGGCTCTTGGCTCTTTTGTTGGGAGAGGACCCCTTGCTGCCTAGTTTCTCCAGTTGATGCAAGTAGTGGTCAAACGGGCTGGACCAATCTGTAGGGTTGTGAATGCCTTCAATAGAGTGGCCAGAAGGTGCCTCAGCACTCATAGCCTGGTCCAGCTCTCGGGCCCTCAGATAGCGGGGGAACACGCTCCATGGCACCAGCGCTCCAGTGAAGGGATCTGAGCTGGTAGCCAGGGACCAGGTGACAGCGTCCCTGGCACTGCGCAAGTTTGGGTTTGTTGTGACATTGTGCTGTATCAAAGTGGATAAGGACTGAAGATTCTGTTGGCAGTTGACGGCAGTTTGCTGGAGGGAGCTCTGTGCATTCTTGATGGCCTTCAAGGAGGTGTCCAGGAAGGCTTCGATGTTCTTTGCGGCTTCATTATTCAGGTTGTCTGACAGTGCTTGAAGGGCAGGTGCGGTGGGTATCCTTGGGATGCCGATGTGAAGGAGCTGCTGCTCTGAGGGCTGGATCTTTTCTCCATAAGCGTTGCGCATGGGGGCAAACCTTGGCCCAAACATCATGGCTTCGTTTCTTTCACTGTTGTAGCCTCGTGATACTGACTCCTCTCCATGTGCAAAAGAATTCCTTGAGCTGCTACTACTGATGCGACTACGCAAGGAAGCTGAGGCATTGCCTGTCAAGGCCTCGAAACTGCTCTCTGAAGCAGACTTCTTCATAGTATTGCTTGGCAAGGATTTTGGGACTCGCCGTAATAAATCCCAGTCCCCATCTGACAGGATATCTGCTGCAAAGCCGTTCACGAGACGGCTTTGAGCCTCTGAGCGTAATTTGTTTTCCCAGGCCTCATAACCCGTTACCAAGCGCTGTACACTCGGTCCAAGCACCGGGTTCTCCTTGGCATAAAGCTGCAGAGCGTTTGAAGCACTCGATTGCAGTCCCTTCACCGTTTGTGAAAGTGATAGAGGCTGGTGTTTGACGTCCAAAGCTGGAAATGGGCGAGGAAAGCTCCAAGTGCTATGTGGAGAACTTAATAAAGATTCCGTAGTTTTCCCATCGTTGTCGTCCCCCGAGTTCGTCATTCATAACAATCTTGACAGCTCGTTTCAATTACGCATATTGTGATGCATCATTAGATTGTAGCGTAAGCATATTTAGGGAATTTTAGAAAACCTAGCGGCTCAAAAGTTGGCTTCGGAGTAGCTCCAAGTGACGGTGTAGAAAAGGGTCTTCCAGCACAAACTTTCATTCAAATAATTGAGATCAACTTCAATGATTTCGTCTCAAAGGAATGCCACCTTGCGTGGAGTCGGTTCAGTATCTAGTAGCGCTCATGGTATTACTTTTAGCTTCAGCAAGCCAGGTAAACAGATAATATACATAAGCGCATTATTATGCTGGATATCTCTTACGGCGTTTTATCCTTATGTTAGGAACTTTGAGAGGATACACATGCAAAACCGGACACGTTTCTAGAAAGACCGTTTCTGTGCAAGCAAACCTATTTTCTCGTATATCTCGTCTCATAACATCCACCGTCACCAATGTTGGTGAGCACCTGTTTGTGCAGCCCTTGCGTTTTAAGAACTATGGCTGAGCACTATCTTGTGTTCTTTCTTCAGTGAGCTCTGCAGAAGACCCAGAGAAACTTCTAGATACAGTGGTTACAGAAATGCAGGAGGACTTGATCAAAATGAGACAAGCAGCAGCTCAAGTGAGTGAAATGACAACCCTCTACTACGCAAGGAGAAACCGGATACTCAAACGTGCCTATTGAAAAACTTTGCAGGTTATGGCCTCTCAAAAGCAGATTGAGGCAAAGTTCAAGCAAGCGCAAGCCACTGCAGTAAGATCTCCAGATTACCTCAAAACTTAAATTGAGAATGGTTTAGCTTGATACCTAATGACAAATAACGTGATGAATTGCTGTAAATATCGTCATGCCTACTGTACCTCACTTAGCCTTTCACTAGTCTAAATCCTGTTCCTAGTGCGCGATTCCCTGGCGAGCTTTCTGAATGGGTCATATTGCTTCTCACAATAGGATGACTGGCTGCGCCGCGCTGAGCTGGCAGTGCAAAAGAATGAGGATGACTTGGCCAAAGAGGCCCTGAAGAGACGCAAGACCTACCAGGCAAGCCCTAATTCCCAACCAATAAACGGTTGCATTTGTGATTGCTGCTAATGCACGTGTTAAGTCCTAACTTCGTTCGATTGTTTTAATCATATGTCATGAACTTGTGTGCTCCCTCTAAAGCTTAAGTGTAGAAACTAGGGTTTAAACTAGGGACTCTTTGTTACAAGACAGTGAATATTCTGTGTGTGTGTTGTATTATTTTGTAAGGCTTTCTAGCCATGATTCTCTTTCATTGGCAGGAACAAGCTGATTCCTTGAAAGCACAAGTGGACATGCAGCAGAAGGCTGTTGATAACTTGCTCAATAACACCAGGTTTGTCATAGGAGGGTTTACAACCTACCAAGTTCTGTGTGCATGACATGGCTTTCAGGTCCTTTTAAGTGCTTTCATTGTTTCTAGAAAGGACTGGGATTGAGCTCTTTCCTTCTTTGTTTGATGGTACTTTTGGTGCTTCTTCAGGATGTTGGAGACAAAGTTAACTGAAGCCAAAAGCAAGAAAGATACATTGAAGGCCAGGGCGGCAAGCGCAAAGACCAGCAAGCAGATTCAGGTAAATGGAAGGGAAGCATGCTTCAAGCCCATCGCTTGACACCTTCACAGGCTTTGGTCATTGGTCTGCATTGAAGTACTACCATAGTCTTGATTGAATTATGTGCTCTGAGACTCACTGGATTCATGTCCTTACCTTCTTCTCCTTTATCTTCTTTGGCACACATCTTCATTATGATCCCACAATACCTTTTCAGGAGATGATTGGATCCCTCAACACCAGCAATTCAGTTGTTGCATTTGAGAAGATGGAGGAGAAGGTGCTGAGCATGGAGGCTGAGGCGGAGAGCACAGCTATCTTGGTTGGGAATGATAAGCTGGACGACAAGTTTGCGTTGCTGGAGGCTGGATCAGGTAGATAATTATCATGGTGGTGGAATAGTTTCAATAGTGGGTTAGACTAGGTTGTTGGGAGAATTTACTACACTGGAAGGGGAAACTTCGTCCTAAAATTATATGCTCGACATAACTTCGTTGTTTTCATTTCATTTTCTGCAGTGGAGGACGAGCTGAGCGCGCTGAAAAGGGGGATGCTGAAGGGCTCCGCTACCCCTGTGGCAGCTCTGCCTGAGGGCCGCCCCATTAAAGATGCAATCGACATGGAACTGGAGGAATTGAGAAAGAAGGCCCGAGAGTAGAGATGGAGGAGGACAAAATGTTGTTTTTCAAGCTCTAAGTTTTAATTAGTGGATATCAAATAGATAATGAAAGAAGAACGGCATTAGGGCATCCCTGTGATGTGGAGTCAAAAATACCTAAACTGTGGTTCAGACAAATATGTTACTGAGTTATTATAAATAAGGTTGAGAAGCTCCGTGTGTGAAAGGGTTACTTCCTCTGAACTCAGGCCTCAACTACTCATGTAGCCATACTGTGAGCGCTCCATCTTCCGGAGTGTGTTCATCATGGTGTAGCGTGACATCAATGTGAACAGATGTCGGTACCTGAATAGAAATCAGGACCCCCGCTACATGAATGACGTAGTGGAGTGTGCAAGCTACATGGAGGGTTAACCCCTGTCCAAGTTATTGAGTAGTGAAAGAGAATCAGAATCGCATATTCTCATATCATAAGCAGAAGCATGATCTCACCATGTTCTCTGGGATTTATGCTTAGACATAGCTTTAGTAGTCACTCCAGGAAAAGGATTCACAACAAGCTTGCAGTTTGACCCGAGGAATAGTGATGACACTGGCAAGTCCATCAAGCCAGAGAACTTTCTGAATAGGCTTGTCGACACCTACATGAGTAGGTCATGAGTAACTCATGACCTACATGACCTACATGAGTAACTCATGACCTACATGACCTACATGACCTGCATGACCTACATGACCTACATGACCTGCATGACCT
>BEGY01000086.1:193952-207725 GCA_002335675.1 Chlamydomonas eustigma | reverse complement strand
GCATGACCTGCATGACCTGCATGACCTACATGACCTGCATGAGTAACTCATGACCTGCATGACCTGCATGACCTACATGACCTACATGAGTAACTCATGACCTGCATGACCTACATGACCTACATGACCTGCATGACCTGCATGACCTACATGAGTTCATGAGCAAGGCATTGTTAAAAATCCAGCTCCTTAACCAATAATCAAAGAATAGAGATTCACTACATGAAGCATGTTGTACAACAATGCCCAGTCAACATGAAGCTTGTTGTACAACAGTGCCCAGTCAACATGAAGCTTGTAGTACAACAGTGCCCAGTCAACATGAAGCTTGTTGTACAACAGTGCCCAGTCAACATGAAGCTTGTTGTACAACAGTGCCCAGTCAACATGAAGCTTGTTGTACAACAGTGCCCAGTCAACATGAAGCTTGTTGTGCAACAGTGCCCAGTCAACATGAAGCTTGTTGTACAACAGTGCCCAGTCAACATGAAGCTTATAGTACAACAGTGCCCAGTCAAAATGCTGCAAATTTTCATGAAACTAGGCGAGAGCAGGATAATTCTCAACCTATTTTCTCAGCTAGTTTGAAATACACTCACCAATTCAAAGCACTGTACTGTTCCGTGCGCACTTCTGTACTGCCTGTCAGTCATGTACCTCCGAACTCCCTTGTGAGCTCCAACATGGTTTATGTGCCCTGATACGCCTTTCTTGTCAAATGTCACCACCTGTTGCAGTGCTCAAGGTGTTCACAGTTATGTCAAATGTCACCACCTGCTGCAGTGCTCAAGGTGTTCACAGTGATGTCAACTGTCACCACCTGTTGCAGTGCTCAAGGTGTTCACAGTGATGTCAAATGTCACCACCTGTTGCAGTGCTCAAGGTATTCACCTTTGTGATGCGCAGCTCTACAGCATTCTGACCAGTTTAGACGTGTCAATCCACGTATCTTTTGTTATCTTTAGGAAAGACGATAACTGAATATTCAGTTTGGACAACTGACTTTGAGGCTGCACTTCATCTTTTAAGCTGATATCCATAGCAGGGCATGCACTGCCTTCAGCTCTACCTGATTGGCTTTGTATTTTGTGACAGCATTGTATACTTGCTGTGCAACCAGCTCTTCAGGCCACGAAGTCTTCATGCCGTCCTGCAGGATAGTTTCAAAATATATGTGGGTGATAGTCCATGTCTTCACAAAACCTTAGTGAGGTAAAACATCAATTCTTCCTCAGGCAAAGTCCACAGGCAAAAATTTTCAAGTAGTTTTTATGTTTCTTGCATATGATTGGTCGAGTTACTTGTTTCTAAATGTCTATTCAGGTACATTCAGAGTTCAGATGCATTTCCGCGGGGTATGACTTATGAAAGCGTACTTGGAGGTCAGGATGATCTAAGATGATGACATTGTCTTCTGGGACCTACGCAACATAACAGCCTCATAAGTAATCGTGTTATCATGCAATCTTATGTTCTTAGGTTAATAGTCATTCTTGTCTTGTGGTAATCTGTGGTTCTCAAACCTTGAGCTCCTTGCAGGCCTCCATCATCTCCTTCTCACGAACAGAGCCAAGGCCATAAGCACCTCCTGCAACCATTCATAGCAAATTTTCATTCCAGAACTCTTGTCATCACTTTGATTGCGGCATTTTACCATTTGACAAGCACAAGATTGATACAGGTATGCTAGCCCTGATCAAGCTTATGATTGTAGGAGAGAAGAACATGGTCTCATCATCTGGGTGAGCAGTAATGAGAAGGACTCTATCACCACGCTGAAACGGAGCTTTCTGTAAATTTCTAGCCCTTGAAAAAAGTAAAAACAAGCTTAAGACAATAGGTATAATCAGCAAATACATGTAAAATAAATTACTGCAATCGCCAAGTTTCCAGAGATGAAGAAACCACGTTTTTGCTGGTTTGGGAGTTATTTTGTACGTCGAAAGATGCGCTCCGTTTCTCTGAACATTCTATGTTCAAAGACAGAGCACATTGAAGCGACCTTGAAAATTGAAATAACTGGATTCCTCCATTTCTTAGCTCATGTAGATTTATCTTATCATTTTATTTGTGCCCTCACAGAGCCTAAGGACTTTGAAAGCATTCAAGCATGCATAGTACTCCAAACTTGAGAGCTGGTTGTCACAGCAGTATCTCTACTCCAAGATTGGTGCGCCGTGTTTCAGATGCATGTTTCAGTGTTTGAAAAGGGTCATCAAATATCATCTCTCATTGGTATACAGAGGGTACATTCGACAATATCAATAAGGTGTGCCGTTTCGAACTTAGCTCAGTCAAATATTGGGACCTCCGTGACGAGCACCTCTGGAAGAAACTCTCGAGTGGAAACGACATATGGTGGAATTCTAATCCACAAACTTGTAAGCAGTTTTGGCTTTTTTTCGTCATCTAGCCGAAGTGCCTAATCTTGTTACGTTTTGCAGGTCTCTGGCTCCAAAGATGTAGATAGTGTTCTATTTGGGCTCTCTCCCCAAGAATGTAGACGCCTGACCGCTCGCTTGAAACAAGCTGCAACATACAGCGATGTACGTCGACTGCTCCCCGCTCAACATGCTGAATGGATTGGTGTGGACACTGTCTGCTTAACAGCGTCCCTCTCAGCTTTAGCAAGAGTAGCATCAAAAGGAGCAGGGGGGAAAGGCAACCGACTCTCGACTCCAGACAAATTAGAAATATTAAAGCATGTCAACTTATTGATACACTTAACGAAGCCACGTCTGGCTGAGTTGGATGTTCAAGGCTTGGCAGCTGTTGCTGTGAGCATTGCCAAGCTTCAACAGGAATGCATGGCTTCGGATTCTACTTGCACAGCATCATGCTCTTACATAGACGGCACTGCTGATGACTCACATGCTGACTCAGAAACAGAGCTGAGTGGAGCCAGTTTGTGTGCCCTCTTCAATGACCTGCTGCACTTCAGCACCTTCGTTCTTGATAGGTGAGGTTGTAGTTAGGAAGCACATTGCAAAAAAGTTTAGTGTGAACGAGACATGTTATGCAAGTAGCATTACATTTTCACACAGTTCATTGCACATATGTTCACTAAAGTATGAATATTGTATGCCCTTGTTTCCTGATTCCAGATTCAGCCCTCAAGGATTAGCTAATCTGATCTGGGCAGTTGCAACGGTTGGCTACCAACCTAGTGGCAAATGGTTGACTGAGTAAGCACAAACTGGATGCATTTTGGATAAATTATGCAATTCTCAAATATCTTCAAGAATGTTCTTTTCCTCTATGTTATTTGTAAGTTTGGTGATTTACCTGTTCCATTGCAACTTAGTTTATGACAATCGCTCTTTTTTGATCCTTTATGAAGATACTATCGCCAGGTAGACAGCGTGCTGCCTCAACTTCAGTCACGTGATGTGGCAAACATCTTGTGGAGCTTATGCAAATCAGATCTCATGCCAGACATATGGTAGGGTCCTGATAATCATCATAATTATGGTGAGGTCATGATAATGGTCATAATTATGGTGAGTTCATGATGATAGACATAATTATGTATGAACTCCTCCTAACAGGGGAAAAAACTCCTGTCTACACTTGTCCATACCTCTCACCCATAGTCCTGATACCATGAAAGCATCGTTAACGGCATGGTTGAGTTCAGTTGTGGCATTCTCTCATTTTTTTGGTAACTCTAATTCATGTTCTTGTTCCATGATGTGGACATAGAACAACCCGAACTAGCAGCCATATTTGTTTTCTCTGTTTCATGTTGCAAGGCTGCGAGATGGTCTGGTGGAGAGAGCCCTGGATGCCATCAAGGAGAGCTCTGGTAAACAAAGTGGGCAGGACCCTGCAACTCTGATACAGTGCCTTGCCAGGTGGGATGTGAAAGACTATCAAAACAGTGCTGAAAACATACCTACACTGATGAGTGATGAGGGAGATGATAGCCAAACCTAACAAAATTGTGTTCTCTTAGCTTTAATTCAAGGTATGTACTATCAACCCCTCATTCCAGTGGGGAGTACGCACCCGTTCTCATGCTCTGAATCCACCGTTTTCCTCTTCACACTTGCGTGCAGATGGTACTACCTGTACAATTACAGAGTTCCAGACGAATGGTTAACAGAGTACTTGTCCATAGTCCAGCCTTCTCTCGGCTCTTACCTCCCTTCCGACTTGGTCTCGCTGCTCCACAGTTGCGTGGTAATGAACTACCAGCCCAGCCGACCATGGATGACAGACTATTACACTAACATCATGAGAAGCTTGAAGTATGAACCACCCATAAGCTACAGGTAAGCTGTGAAGACTATGAGCCTGAACTGGATGATGAATGCAGAGCCTCTCTTTGCACGTGCCTCGGAGGATAATGTAAAGAATTAATTCTTGTTAATGCATGTAAGCACGCACTAGCCTCATCATACGCACCAGCCTCATCATACTCATTGAATGTATTTTAATGCCAGCGGTCAATGTATGAGCCTCTCTCCCTCTGCATTCCTTATCCCACCCCTCTGTTACTCTACAGTGACTTCCAGAGATTGTTCTGGGCCCTGTCACGAGTGGATTACACGCCACCCCTGCAGTGGCAGCGAGTCTTCGTCAATCTCTCCATCCCCAAAGTGAAGCACTTGAAGATCCGAGCTTTGTCAGAGTTGATATGGTGCGTCCTTTATTCTGCATAACGTTTTCATTGCTAAGTCTTCCTATATTGAGTGCAGCAATAAACTGGTTGCCTTAAAAATACGTACATGCATCGGTGACCTTGAAGACGAAAGACCATGCAGCTTCATAATTTTCTTGCAAATATGATACTCATCAATCTCCACTCTGATGCACCTTTCACGTTGCCATCTACTGCTCTTATTTTATTTGTTTAGCTGAGGACATGCATTCCTGATCTTCCTGAATATTACTCTCCTCCTCAGGACTCTTGCTTGCTGGAGCTGTCGACCTTCTCCAGAATGGCTGGCTGTGTTCTTCACTGTCAGCCATCCTCAACTGAGAGACGCGAAGCCTCATCACATCAGCTGCATCCTCAGTGCCCTGCAAAAGTTAGAGTGAGTATTGCTTTTTAGTAAGTACTAGGGAAGATATCATGATGACAGCTCCTTACTTGAATGTGATGTATTGCTTCGAAGCAGTAAGATCTCATGATATAAGCTGCTTACTTGAATGTGATTCGAATTCTTGATGCATTTGCAGCAACTCCTATCATGATACTAAGCTCTCTTTTATGAACCCTGATGTACAGATGTGCTGCACCCTCTCCCTGGCTTGATGAAGCGATGGCTTCTTTCAGGAATCAGAAGCAGGATGCAAAGGCCCATGACCTGGTGAGAACTGCATTCATGATTATTGATAAGGAGGTGTAATGTGCACTGCCGGTGTATGTAAATGTGTCATTTGTATTACTGGTTTATGAGGTGGTATCACGTGAACGGCTGGTGTATGAAGTTAGGTTGAAGGCAGCAGGCATCAAATTAACCTGGAAGAAACATTCTTGTGCTTGTGGGTGATGCTAGAGCATGCTAGAGCAAAAATCAGGGCCTTTTACAACCTAGGCTTGCTTCACTGTGCAGCCACTGGTGTGCAGGTCACCTACATGACATGATATGACATCCTTTAAAGTATGGATGTATGTGCTTGCTGCAAGGGTTTAGTCCCCTGTTTCAGGCTTAGGCTTCTAGGAGTAGTTACTTCTCTTCTCTAGGCCAAGACTTCTAAGGGATAAAGTGCTGCCACATTTTGGTTCTGTTTTGACCAGGACTGAAGCGCCTCTCTCTGTTCCTCTGGCAGGTGACCATGCTGGACACTATCACCACAGTCTGTGGGGATCGGGTCTGGCTCCATAGACACACTTCAACCATCAAGGAGCTTGCGAACACGGCAGCAAGTAAATTTGCTGTTTATGATGCAGTGATGCACACAAAGCTTTGTATGGCTTTAGCGGCGGCAAATGTTTGCCCAGCCTCTGACTGGTATGTATTGTTCTGTGAGTTTCCCTTCTTGTAAGTTCTCTCGGCCTAAAACAAAATTGTATTTCTACAAATGCAGGCCCAGGTATAATTCTCTGCTAATAGACCTTGTTGCATAGCTCTAAGAATGCTTTAAAGATGGCACAGGCAATATCTCTACATTCTCCAATCCACACTTCATACTTTTGAAACTTGTAGGCTTAGCCGACAGCAGGCTGCATTGCTGGCTTGTATAAGAGGAGGAGACTCTGTAGGGCAAGGTTTGGCACAAGACTTGAGAGGAGTGTACAAGGAGTGGGATGTAGAAGTAGAAGCTGAGTTACAGCATCTTTTGTAGGACACTGGAGAGGAGTAGCAGCAGCACTAATCTTAGAAAAGTTAGAATAGATGCACAGAACATTGTTTTGCTTATTAGATTAACGTAACGTTTTGAGAGCTGTCAAGAATTGGATATATGCTCCTGCTTGAGCATTTTTTGTTTGTAGTTTGAATTTCCTCCGTGGAGCTATGAAACCACCAAAACATATATGAAACTGCACTACACAACGTCCGAATACATTTCATGAATTTGAGGTAGACACTAATGTATCATGCAGTGTTACAGATTACCAGAGAAGATCACGTATAGTAGTGTATCTTCTGCACGATTTAAGTTGTACACGTTTTCTCGTTGTACATTACCATTATCAATTTATGTAGTAGGTAAAGTTATATCAGGAACAAAGTCAGATGCTGTAGATGATACGGGAGCAGACACTGTCGATGCATCCAGAGCTTACACGCGTAACTCTGTGTCAAACAATGTTGAGCGCAGAGTTTCTAAGGCATCTAAATCGATACAGGAGCCGGATCTTAAAAGAACCACGTCACCTGGTCTCATGCTCCCGATATTCAGCGCTGGCTTGATTGCAGCAGCATTTTTAGCATACCTTTATCGTCATATTTTTGCGTCAAAGGCTTCTTCTTTAATCGCTGGTACATCAGAAGTTATGTCTCAGGTTAGTTTGAAATCATTAGGAATGAGGTACGTGTTTTGAATATTGCAAGGAGATACTTCAGCACTTGCATGGATCATGTTTCTATGTAAGACACACACTTGCTCAGGTTAAGGTGACAGTGTTATGGTTGAAGGACAGGTCTACACATCTAGCAACCTTTTTAACTATGATTTATGCATGCTATATCAATCAGGGCTTGCAGAATAAGAAGCTTCAGAAAGATGCAGAGGCCCGCCTGAATGACTTCTGTGACCGATTGCGGAATCTGCCAGCAGTTGATCTGTCAGCACAGAACTTAGGTGAGGAGGGCACAGCATATGTGGTGGAGGCCCTGGCATTCAACCCTGGCTGCGTCTCTCTGGACCTATCTAAGAATGGTGTGGGAAAGGTAAATGCTATTCTGAACCATACCAGGAATAATGTTATGGGCATTATCATGTTCTCTCTCTTGAATTTGTTGCATCCTGGAGTGGGAACTAAAGGAAGGAAGCTGACTGAACAAAATTGAGACTGATCCTTTCCCTGGGAATTGTATAAACTCTTATGTAACACTTCTCATCATAGCCCCCCTATTAACGTATCATATGTTGTCTACCAATGCAATCATCTGGCAATATAGTTATTCAAGGCAGTGTCTTGATGTCAACTTGTTGAGGTCAGATGGGGACATCAGCTCTCTCTGCAGTTCTTCCCACAAGTGCAATCCGTAACCTGGTTCTCAACACAAACAGCGTTGGAGATGATGGGGTGGAGATCATGGCAAAGATGCTTTCAGGTAGTCCTCAGGAGGCTCAGGAATGTCTTCTCCTGCTGGATCAGGCCTGGCCTGAATAAGTGACAGTAAATATAGGGGCTACCAAGTGTATTTGGAGGTGTTGTGACTGTACTATCAGTCTCACTTCAGAGCTGTCTGTTATCCTTTTCTTTGGCAATTTTGCTTCTACCATGGCCTTGCATTTCAGGGCTTTCAATACTAGTTTCCATCTTACAACTCAGATGTGCTATTAAGGATTTCTTTACTAAGGACGTAGTTGTCTCGATAGTGGTCTCGATAGTGTAACAGGGAGTGATTGAGTTGCACTAAGGCATCCTGTTCTAATCCTGTCTCTTGGTAATTGGTCTTAGGGAACAGCTTGATTCAGAACCTTGATTTGGGGCAGAATGGTATCGGTGATAGTGGAGCTTTGGCGTTAGCAGAGGCCTTGAAGCTGAATACTTCAATCAAATCACTGGACTTATCAGGGAATGGGATAGATGTGAATGGCGCAAGTGAGGAAAATTAGAGCTTATTACGTTTAGATTACGGCCAGTTTTACTTAGCTCCCACTTTTGCTGATTATGGGTCGTAAAGCCTTAGCTAGTTGCTACTTACATTCTTCTCTTGCTGTAAATGTTTCATATTTTGGGCTCATGCATTGAGATGAAATTCTTAGAAGCCGTCCTTTTGTCATCACTCATAATATCCTCACTTGCAGAGGCTGTATCAGATGCTTTGGCATGTAATACTTCCTCACTACTTGCAGAGGCTCTAGCAGATGCTTTGGCATGTAATACTTCACTGAAACGGATCAACTTAAGCGATAACTACATCGGAGAAGAGGGAGCAATGGCGCTGGCTGAGTCGCTGAAGGCAAACACAGCTATTGAGGAGCTGTTGCTGAAAGGCAATGAGATTGGGGACAAGGGAGTCACAGCAATATGTGATGCTTTGAAGGTGATAACTTATGTGGTAACCAAGGAGAAAAGCAATCAGTTGTATATCAGTGCAACTAGGACCAGTTGCCCAGACCCCCAGACTTATGTTGACTCAGGAGAATAACGCTAAGTTGCTCATGCGCTTGTGCATCAGTGCCTGGACCGACTCCTTAGACCTCGTGACTTCTACAGATGGGCGGATTGTTGTTCACAGAATATCAATTAGTAGCACGTAATGTCTATTGCCTATTGTTTTATGGCTAAAGATTGGCTGATGGTTCTGTCTGGTAGGCACGAGAGATTTCACCTCTTATATTGGACTTGGGGAATAACAGCATAAGTGTTGTGGGAGCTGATAGTATTGCTTCCATGCTGTCAGAAAAAGCAACCAAGTTAACAGAACTCAATCTGTACATGAACGACATCAGCAACGCTGGAGCTGCTAAGGTATTTGTGCAACTCTAAAGGTTGATTGACAGTGTGTGTGCCTCATCTCTAGAGACAGTTTTGCATGTAATTGATTCAATCTCTCATGCCAATAATGACTTGCCTCATTGATTCTATGTCTGGCCTACGGGATGTGACAATTATAAGTTATTCTCATGGGGAAGCTGTACGTGTTGATGTCCTCCTGAGCCACAGACAGATTCCAATACTGTTAAATTTGTAATAGATCTCCGAGGCTCTAAAGCTCTGCAAGGCTGTCCGATCCTTGGACCTGGGTGGGAACAACATATCACATGAGGGGATGCAGGCTATTGCTAACAATATTAAGGTGAGCTGATGTGCTTACCAAACGGTTAGAATACATAGAAGCATGTGTCTCTCTTTTTTCAATATCTCTTCCTCAGGCCACTGTTTGCCTTATAGAGGTCATAACTAGAAAAGAATAAAGCTCCATTTACTTCCAGATTTCCACACTTCAACATTCCTGAGCTCTTGGGGATTCATGGTCACCAACCTGTATGCCCTCCCCTTTGAGTCCAGGGCTTGGAGAACCTGAAGATTCTAGAATTGGGTTACAATCCATTGGGGGCCCAGGGTGTAAAAGACATAGTGGATGTTGCCAAGTTTGAATTAAAGGTAAGACCAGGTTGCGCTTGTTCTTAAACCTCATTTTATGGTTCTGGCATCTATTGCACTCTGATTCTTTCATACCAGTGCAGAAAAAAGGCAAAAGCACTTTAGCAACTCTGGCATGCAAGAGATCAAAACAGTGTGATTATCCATGAGCTTTCTATAGGACATTATGTGCCTGTGGTCCTCAGCTATTGGCTCCATACTGCAATTGCCCACAAATGCATTGCTCGTGATGAGAATCCTCTGTGTTTCCTGATGTCCCCTGGCTGCATCATTAATGCACTGCTCACCGCAGCTGGACAGTCTAAAGCTTGGGTGGTGCAAGCTTGGGCCTGAGGGAGCATGTTCTGTTGCAGACCTCCTTATGTTCAACTCCACACTGACATCTCTGGACCTGAGAGGGAATGAGTTGGGCAATGATGGGGCCATCATACTAGGCCGTGCTTTCAAGTGAGGAGTATTCTCTCTAATCTACTACACACACAAAACAGTCTGGACGTTAAGTGTAGGTCGTATCCTGGAGAGAAAAATTGTTAAACAACAATCTCTGCACAAGAAGTGGCGGACCTGCTAAGTGACCACTAAGTTGACAAGAGTTCTTAAGTTGTACTACTGACATCATTATTACTGCTTAGCTAGATTGAGTTCATCAAGATAGCCATGCCCTCAGGAGCTCAAATCCTGCGATTCTTGTCTGTTGGTCTTATTCAGTGTCTCATTTAATTGTAGGTCAGCTTCAACTTTTAAACTTGCTGAGTTGGATCTAGGATACAACGAAATCAAGGATGAAGGCGCATGTGCTATAGCTCAGGTAAGAGTTACCGTGTTTGCAACATTGTAGCTTGCTGCTGGACATGTTTTTGCTCCCAATGCCCTTCTCTAATCCTGCTAATCTTTCTAACTTCAAGCTGTGGTATTTCATGTTACAGGGATTGAAAGGGAATGCGGAGGCTGCACCTGTTGATTTGAAACTGAACTCAAACTACATAACGCGCTTTGGTCAAGTTGCACTCACGGAAGCTGTAGACCTTGTGTATGAGATGAGCAAAGGGAAGACTATGACAATTCATTTTTGATTTATAGCACCGTTTTTGACCATTAAAATGATGCGTTGAGGCTCCTTGTCAAACTTCTTATGTACCTCTGAACAAGACTCAACGAGGGAATATGACTAAATATAAGAGTCTAGGCAAGGAAATATTGCATGCTTGTAATCATGAAACTATCATATATTGGTGGTTACACAATGTTCACACACTACTTTTAACATACCACATCTGTAAGTCTATCAAAATCATTTTTGGCTGCAGATTAAGAGTAAATAAATTTTTGGTTATCACTTTGCACAAGTTCCATAAAGAACGTGAATTGTGCATTAAGTCCTTATAAAACAATACAAATCTTTCACAACCAAGAATGATGAGGCATTTCTTTGCAAACAAATGAAGCCGGAGTTCGCACAGATATGAATTTTTTGGTGAACTACAATTTGATGCACATAACCTAATTCAAAAATAAAAAAAGATGGCAGATCCCTAAAACCCTTTACTTGAGCTGGAATCCTTATCTAATCATATAAATGAGGAACTATCAACTAAGGAACTTAAACACGAAAATAAAATGCGACGCAAATAAGGAACTTAAACACGAAAATGCAACATCTACTCTACATCCAAGATATTAGTTCAGGTCACAGCACTGAAACACAGGTAATGATCATGGTCGTCAGGATGATATAAAGGTACCATCTCAACACAGTAAAAACCCAGATCCTGCTGACATGGCCTGGGGATGGCGGCAAGGGGGGGTGAGGAGGTAAGGGTGGGAATGGCACAGGCGGGGGATGTGGACGTGGTGATGACGGCAGTGGTGGTGATGGCGGTGGCAGGGGTGGTGATGGTGACAAGGGTGGTGGTGATGGTGGTGGGAAGGATTGCTGTGAGAACCCCACCACTGTGATGTTTAAGGCGCTGTACTCGGAGGGGATGGAACCTGTTAGAAAGTTTCCGCTAACGAGCAGGAAGAGGTCGTGGAGGGCTGAGTACTCTGGAGGGAGCGTGCCTGTGAGAGAGTTATCAGCTACTTGTATGTAAGCGAGTGAGCGGAGGCTACTCCAGGCTGGAGGGAGTGGTCCTGACAAATGGCCTTTCCCAAACGAGATGTAGTTCCACTCAACTTCTACAACAGTAATAGCACTCATTGCACTCCATTGTGGTGGGAGGGAGCCTGTCAATGCCAGATTGTCTATAATGTAGAGGTTTTTGAGGCTATTGAGGGTGCTCCAGGCTGACGGCAGAGGGCCACAGACTGTTGATGCGGCTTGGCTGTTACTGACGGCACCGTAGATCTGGAGAGACTGCAAACCCGACAGAGTGCTCCAGGACGAAGGAAGTTGACCGGTTGCATTGACATCGATAACTTTCATGAAAGAAAGCGCTGTGAGTGTGGACCAGCTGGACCAGTCAAGGTGTTGTACTGGAGGCTCGAGGCAGGTGCAGCGATGCTGTACGTGAGGCTTAGCAATGTAAGGTTGACGAGGGAGGAGAAGATTGATGGGAAAGGGCCAAGCAGAGAACCACGAACACCCAGCCCCTGATCGCAACTATTCAAATCTTTTTGTAACTGAGTAATGACTGAGTTAGTCGGTATATCACATGTCACAGCTGTCCATTTGTTTTAGCAGGGATCAGTCGCATTGCTCCATGAGGAGAGACATACAGGGCTTCCCCAGCTATGAAATGTAGAAAGGAGTGCATCTTTCTGTCCTGCAGGGACAACTGCCCCGACAAGTTGTAGGTACAAACTGGAAGCAAGGACGATGAGATGAACAAAATGGGACAGCATGATATCGGCCACAATTTGACATCTCATTTCTTATTTGGTAAGCTAATAATAATAATAATAATAAAACGTCGAAGCTAAGGTCACATGTTAAGTCATTAGGCACAAGGTAGTACGGTGAATTCGTGTTGTCCACTTACAACAGTTCATCATTGGATTTTAGGAAAATACGCATTGCTTGAGGATCATGAAAGGACCTTCCTCATCTGCAAGGTAGAATATAGTCTTTGCTTGAAGATAAAAACTTCAGGTACCTGAGTTACTAGCATTCATGCATGCGTGTACAACTATTGTTTACAGAAGATGTGTGCAGGGCATGCAAACTTTCAAAAGCAGCATCTCCTGTATTTGAATGCTGCTATGGTGTGCACCTAAATGTTTTCTTACAACTTAGAGATCAAGTCCTTTTAGATACAATGAGAGAGTGCTGGCAACTGTTCTAGAATTGAAGTACCAACATCAATCAAGCATCAAAGGGCAGCAGGTACATTGAAAATCTGCGAAATCAGTGTTGTGGATACGATTTTTAACATAGCTAAGGAGCTAATACAGGACACATTCCAAACAGGTCAAAAGCCAAGTTCCATCTGGGTTCCCAACTGTCGGACTGGAGCACCAAAGGTTGTCCCGACACTGGGTGTTGCATTGAAATCTCAACACACTTCAGGAACAACCCAGGGCTGTTGAAATCAGGGCCTGCCAGCAACCTGTGAAGGATAGTCATGGCAAAAAGTTACTGCTAGTAAACAAATTTAACTGCCTAATTTAACTGCCTAATATAACTGCCTAATACGTTCCCTTCATCATCATAGGTTGAAGGTATGCCACAATCTGCAATGGCAGCATGAATATCTGATGCCGGTATACCCATAGCTGAAGCCAATTAGTACTGAAGCAAAATCAGCACCACAGATTGACTCATGATGTTATGGATATAACAACATGCATTGTGAACAGAGTACCATGTTGTAGGTAATTATGATGAGCTGCTGGATGAGTTCCATATTACACACCTCTAAGGCATGCCACATGGTATGAAAATCGATCCCATGCATGTGAACAGAGTACCATGTTGCAGGTAACTATAATGAGCTGATCTCCATGTTCTGTGTCCTGCTGGATGAGTTCGCTATTACACCGCACCCCTAAGGCATGCCACGTTGCACGAAAATTAGTCTCATGCATAATGTGAACAGCGCACC
>BEGY01000086.1:147637-193693 GCA_002335675.1 Chlamydomonas eustigma | reverse complement strand
GGTCTCCATGATCAGTGTCACCGATGATAGGTCTGTTGATGCGATTCAAGTGCCTTCGGATCTGATGGAAATGTCCTGTTGTTGGCCGTGCCTACCAAGCAGGGAATAACGACAGTATCACTGCTTCATCATCATCATCATCAAACACAAATAAGTATTGTGATATGCATGGATATTGCAGTACTACAGCTTTGGTGATAAAAATACTTCTTTTCATTTGGAAATCAAGACAGAAACTCCTCTCTTAATTGAGATACAGTCAGCAGCAGTGCAAGCCCTTCAAAATTTCAAGCCCTGACTAGGACCCCTGGAGTGTTGTTCAAGTGTCACATAATGCCTCTAATTCTGATATGCATCAACTTTTCTAAGGCACATCTTTCAGTATGCTGACGTCGTAGTGCTCCTAATGTTTAAAATCATGAGGAAGACAGCTTAGACTTGTAGAAGATCAATCACTTCCTTTTTTGAAATGCATTCCCTTGACCTCAAAAGAGCATGGAGGGGCATCAATACGGCTTCTCATCCTGAGCCCATAAGCATCAGCATTACCTTGAGTAGGGAGAGCCTGAAGGACAAGCACAACAACAGGTTTCAGGCATTATGAGAGAGCTGGTGATCTTTTTCACTGATTCTTGGAACATTATACAGAAGCCAGAGCGTCTTAAGACTTTCAAATAAGCAAGTGCTTGCAAAAGTATTTGGAAAAATCTGCAGTGCTTTGAGCTGAATCTCTTAGAGTAATGTGAGAGCCAAACTTAGAGTAATGTGAGAGCCAAACTTGGGCAATCAACACTTTTATCACAGAAGTCAGATTGATATCGCATGGCTGGGTGTTCCCCTCATCCACTTGAAATGGCTGGTAGCTGGCAAGCACTTGACATCATGGACTGCAACTAGCAGCAGCCATGTTGATTACTTAACCTGGCCTGAACAGTAGGTTATTGCTCCCTATGATGTACAACAAGCAAACATGATTTATTCACCTGGCCATGGGGTACTTTCCAACTGGCAACATCACTTCTGCCGTTCCCAGAGTTTCATAGCTTGTGCTGCAAGCTGCACCGTCCAGCGGCTGATCCACAATACCTTTATATGACAAGGTACACGAGCTATGTTATTATTACCACATGGTGGTAAAAAGTGAGACAATGGTGAAAAGGAGTGATCAGTCCCATCTAATTAAAGAATCAATACACTGGAAGGTACGCTCTGGTTGCAATACCTGTTGTATCAGCGTGACCTCTGCACATTGCAATATATGTTTTGTTAACTCTACGTTCCCTATTGGCCAGACCAAATCCAGAAGCAGCTTCTCTGCAAGCAAGAAAATGTGGCTTCTTAGAGTGTATCAATAGGGTTAATAACACTATCCTATTAATAGGTGAGTCATTGTTGAAGGTTATCTTCTTCCCATGGTCAAGCGACAGCATGCATTGCTGCTGCCAGTTGTAGTTAACAGGAGTGGTACCTTATTTTGATATGGGAGAGGCCCCTGAATTTTGGATAGAATGGATTTGAGGAATTAGAAAATACTAATGCTGTCCATGCCATGTAGTATGGAGATGAATTAAGGTAGGCCAGGCTCTCCATACTCACATGCAGAATCATCTGTCACATGTAGAATCATCTGCATGATTCTACATGTGAGTTATGCTACACCCATGCATAAATCCCCTCTTACCTCCAACTAACATCCAGCTGACTGTCCCCTCCTACTTCCTTCATGCTTCCCTGCTATGCTTGCTACACCCATGCATGCTTCCTTCATGCTTGCCTATGCTTGCTACATCACCCATGCATGCTTCCTTCATGCTTCCCTTTGCTTGCTACATCACCCATGCATGCTTCCTTCATGCTTCCCTCTGCTTACTACTCACAAGCAAGAAGAGGGAAGAATGAAGGAAGCATACATGTGTGTAGCAAGCAAAGGGAAGTAGGAGGGACCACTTTATTCTTAGCACTTTCCTCTTTAGTCATGACTGACTTGAATGTGCTGAAAAAAGGATATGTGACGCTTCATGTGGCAATGATATGTGACACTTCATGTGGCAATGATATGTGACACTTCATGTGGCAACGACATCCTAATTCATTACTTTTTACCACTGCACAAGCTATATTAATCTGTTATTCTAAGTCACTGGTAAGGCCATCAGACTCTTACTCAGTTCCAGCGTACCTTGTAGTGCAGTAAACTACTACCCCTGATGTGGGACGATCTAATCTGTGCACAGGATATAAGTAGGTTCCGCCTAGCTGCCTCTTAAGGATCTTCATTGCATTTTCTTCTTGAGGTATAGGAAAACCATCCTCTGGTTGATGGACATGAAACCCTGGCAAGTAGAAGAGGCCCAGAGTTCTGTTAGAAACAGTTCCTTTGATACAAGAGATGAGAGCTCAGACAAGTAGCCTGAGGCACTAAAATGTGAAGCATATAACTAAGTCATAAATAATAAACAGGCGACGCACAGATCACAGTAAGCAACGTTAGCAAAGCAGTGAAGTTTCAATACAGAGGAGGGTAATAATTGTATTTTTTACCCGACGGTTTTTCTATGCAAACAAGGTGCTCATCTTGATATACTATATTGAAAGATTCAAGTTTTTGAACTGGTTCCAAATGTAAGACTTGAGCTGCAGAGCACACATTTCTCGGATGCACTGATTTACATAAATATGGTGGCCTTCGCCCCACACGAATCTGGATGCGTATATTGATACATTTTGAGCATTGTGTCTTAGGTCTCATCTCTATTCCATTGCAATGTGCAAAGCATTTTGCGTGTTCAACTGCAGCTCCGATACAGGTACTTTATTATGTAGCTGTGTTCATCTTATAAATCTGAGTGATCATTATTATAATTTATTTATTGGAAAGTAATAGGATACATACATCGGTTCGCATATTGCACAGCCGAAGTCGTGACTTGTGAGTCAGTGTATTTATATGTGCAGTGTGTATGTTACATCTCCCTGCCTTCATCATATGAATCATCTTCACTCTCATTGTACTCGTCCGTAGCAATAGTTGCACCCAAACCTGACAAGCCCCTGTTTCCCATTCCTAGCGTCTCAGACAACGGAGCCATTCGCGCTGCTCTTCTAACAGACCTTCCAGGAAAGAGACCGCCAACATTCCTTTCTGATGCCGTTGACTCATAAGCTGCTCGCCTTGCACCAGCTGCTGCTCTCAACCCACCCATCGCCTCTAACTCTAACAGTCTACGAGCCCCATTAGGTTGACCATAGGTGCCATGACGTCCTCCTCTTGCCTTGTAAAACTGATAAGCTGCCAAGAACATCATGATGACTGCATGCAACAAGCAGGGTGTGGGGTCAGCCCAAGACAGAGACACAGCAAGCATAGCAGTGCAAAGTTAAGATTGATGAAGAGAGAATCTTTTAAGTTGAAACTTAGTGTTCCCTCGGATGATGTGGTTTGCAGAGACAGTATTATTGTAGACAGCGACGCATGGAGAGAAGACTCATGCTTGCATGACGCATGGATGAGAGAAGACTCTTCATGCTTGCATGACGCATGGAGAGAAGACTCATGCTTGCATGACGCATGGAGAGAAGACTCTTCATGCTTGCATGACGCATGGAGAGAAGACTCTTCATGCTTGCATTCTTGCCTATCAGGACAGGTTGGGTCCAGCCTTTCCCAATGCTAGATGACCCTGCCTCCATGCCTTTTGGAATGGGTAGCAGACTCTCAAACAGCCCCAGAGTGTCTCCTCCAAGTGTAACAGCTATGAGATTTGAGTGGCCCACCACTCCTAGGAGCTTATTGCTGCCCTCAGATATCTGTTAGCCATGACGCCAATGAAGTGTGATGCTCAGCTCTCTCTAGCATTCTAGGTTTATAAATCTAAAAGCAGTGGATATCATTCTAATATTACATCATTTATTAGGTCTTTATGAAATGCTTTGGCTTGTTCACTAGATATGCAGTCCTCGCAACTAATGCAGCCAGATATGATGGATGATGTGTAAAAGCCCCATCACCTCTACAGATGCTGTACTGCTTAACATATCCACTAGCTCCTGCTCTGACAAGGAAGCTTCTACGTGCAAACCATCCTTCAATGATGTGGAAGTGTTGAAGACCCTCAACCTGGGTGAAGAAATGACAAGCAACCGCAGTGTCAAGGACGGGGCAGCGTAAGCAAATGTTTATTTTCTTACTTCTGAAGAAATCAGCCCTCAATCTTGTTTTTTCTCACTGGTTTCTGAGCCATAGCAACACATATCCTCTCAGGGTTGTCATTCGTGCTTCCCCATGCTCTATGAGGGCGCCTGCTTCTAACTCCGCTGATGATGAAGGTTCAGAGGCTGTCGTCATGGCCTCAGCCTGATGAGCTAATCCCTCTGTAGGATGAGTGGGGCTTCCATGGCCTTCTAGTGATGTCACTGTCAGCTTGTCTGGGATACTGATTTTAAGCCTTCTGGAGACCTGCTTGAGACATCCCAGTAGAACTCATACCATACTTAGTTCATACTTAGTTCATACTTAGATCACACTTAGACCACAGGTGTGTACGTGGTTCTATCAGTACTTGCTCGGAGGAGTGCAATGTGTCATTTAGACCTCAGGGCATCACGATGAGATATGTCGTTGAAGTTTCTAGCAAAAGGAGTCAATGTGATAGCCAACACCAACAAGACCACAACATGTAACACTGCAAGTACAGCATGAGACTCAGCATGCAATGCATGCGCTACAAGACCACAACATGTAACACTGCAAGTACAGCATGAGACTCAGCATGCAATGCATGCGCTACCAGTCAATGTGACAGCCAACACCAACAAGACCACAACATGTAACACTGCAAGTACAGCATGAGACTCAGCATGCAATGCATGCGCTACAAGACCACAACATGTAACACTGCAAGTACAGCATGAGACTCAGCATGCAATGCATGCGCTACAAGACTACAACATGTAACACTGCAAGTACAGTATGAGACTCAGCATGCCATACAGATAGCACTAGTGCCTAGTGGTCCCAGTCAATGTAACAGCCAACACCAACAAGACCACAACATGTAACACTGCAAGTACAGCATGAGACTCAGCATGCAATAAATGCGCTACAGATAGCACTAGTGCCTTGTGATCCCATGTAGTGTCACAAATTCAAACTTCAGGCATTCCTGTGACAGCATTTCAAATCTTATGCAACTTAGTAATCCTGCCTTGCAGAATGTGGCCCTTGTTTCGTGTGGCACAATCAGGGAGATGAACTCTCTCGTGTCAGTCAAAGCAAAGGCTCTGTACTGCCTGATAGGATCAAAAACAGCGGCCACCATCCGGCTACTGTTGAGACCCTGTAATGGGGTGATCCATCGGAATTTAACTGAGGTCCATAATCATGTGTACAACATAGGAGTGACATAACTTACGAGTTGCGAAGCCCATAGATGAGTTTATTGTTAAAGAGCAAGTATGGAGGATAGCTGCCTTGATAGCTTAAAGAGCAAGTATGGAGGATAGCTGCCTTGATAGCTTAAAGAGCAAGTATGGAGGATAGCTGCCTTGATAGCTTAAAGAGCAAGTATGGAGGATAGCTGCCTTGACAGCTTAAAGAGCAAGTATGGAGGATAGCTGCCTGCTTGATAGCTTAAAGCCTTATTAAAAAGCAACTGTCTACAGAGCTATGACATTGTAGCTATTGCCAGGTGGTGCCATTACTGTTCATTACCTTCATGACATTGTAGCTATTGCCAGGTGGTGCCATTACTGTTCATTACCTTCATGTGTTCAGTGTACCATGATTAGAGCTCACTTCCCTTAATCCTTCAGTTAAAGCCATCGTCAACTGAATACTCAGCAAGTAGCTCCACTGTACCGCCTGTGTCTTACCTGACAGTAGCTCCCATGTACCGCCTGTGTCTTACCTGACAGTCAAACGTTCGCAACCTGCCTGCCAGTGAGCCACTGATCACACTGGCTCTTGAAGCTGAGAGACTGACAAGAAGATTTCCTCCTTCAGGGAACAAGATGATAGAAGAGATTGCCCCTTGCATGAAACAAGATGATAGAAGAGGCACAGTGACGTGGAAACAACAGGCTAAGCACCAACCCTATGCTGAAGCAGATGCAAGTTGAACCTGTTGCTGAAGCAGATGCAAGTTGAACCTGTTGCTGAAGCAGATGCAAGTTGAACCTGTTGCTGAAGCAGATGCAAGTTGAACCTGTTGCTGAAGCAGATGCAAGTTGAACCTGTTGCTGAAGCAGATGCAAGTTGAACCTGTTGCTGAAGCAGATGCAAGTTGAACCTGTTGCTGAAGCAGATGCAAGTTGAACCTGTTGCTGAAGCAGATGCAAGTTGAACCTGTTGCTGAAGCAGATGCAAGTTGAACCTGTTGCTGAAGCAGATGCAAGTTGAACCTGTTGCTGAAGCAGATGCAAGTTGAACCTGTTGCTGAAGCAGATGCAAGTTGAACCTGTTGCTGAAGCAGATGCAAGTTGAACCTGTTGCTGAAGCAGATGCAAGTTGAACCTGTTGCTGCTCCACGTTGATTAGTATTCTATTACCATTCCATAATACTGTCAACAGGCAGTACATATACAAGGTACAAGGTACATATATGTATCCTGAAGTCTTAATGCCACTCGAACTAATAATACTGTCAACAGGCATATATGTACCCTGAAGTCTTAATGCCACTCGAACTAATGATGCTTTCTGTGTCCTCTAAGTAGAACCCTTCTTCAGTCTTTTAAGTAATACTCACTGTACTCAGCCACTAGCTGAGGACCGTCCGTAGTAGCTGAAAGGCGTACAGTCCCCTCATCTCTCTGAATTCTCAGCCAGCCATTATCGTCCCAGGCTGCAGAGACTCTTCTCCCACTGACCTTTCCATTCATCCTGTATACAGAATGATCACATGCAACTTAGCAGAGGTGAGAACTGCAAAGCCAAACAGTACATGCACCCTAGCAGAGACTGCAGTGCAACTCTGTCAATCCCCTAGGACAACAATGCGTCCACAAGAAACAACACAAGTACAGCCTAGCACACTACTTAATAATCATTACCAGGGAAGTGACTGTTGACATTCAACTGAATGCAGCTATGTGTCTAATGGTATAAGGTGACTGTTGACATTCACCTGAATACAGCCATGTGCCTAATGGCAGGAGGTGACTGTTGACATTCACCTGAATGCAGCCATGTGTCTAATGGCAGAAGGTGGCTGTGACTCCTTGAATCCACTGGACATATTCACTACCCCTACACCAGGCTCTAGGACATGATCCAGAAATATGGTGCTGATGTCATAATCTCCCCTAGCTGCCCCCAGGGTCATATAGACACCATGCGTGCGTATCTGATGTAAGGAAGAAGAAGAAGATGATAAACATGTCCATTTAAGGAGGGTTAGAGGGGGAATTGACACAGGTGTGGGGGTTCACACTTTTGAACCATCTCCAGGTCCCATGTCTGCGGGGAGGAGTTTTCGGTTGTGAGCTGAGCTTCGCTCATACCTAATATGAACTGCAATGGCTGCAGAGATGATCATGTCATGAATGAGACTGTAAGCTCATTTGAAGGGATGGATCATGCATTAGCCACGCACCTCGCCATTCAGATGCCCAGTAACAAGCACACTCTCATTCCTCCTCAGCATGTAGCTTGACATGGCTGTTACAGCAGATTCAGATCCTGTGTCATGCACAATATGGAGCTGTCCATGTGGACTGTACAAGTGAACTCTCCCAGAGGCATCACCCATGGCAAGGTGTTTGGGCATGCCCCACCCAGAGGATGCAGCAGCTCCAGACCTAGATAGGCCCAGCTGCTGTAGATTGTCATTGAAGTGATGGACGCAAGTGACTGTGGCGTTGATTGAGAGCGTGCTCACGAGTCTGAGCCCCTCCGACCAGCTTTTGGTTGAGATGTCATAGGCTCCTGAATAGAGGTATCAGCATTGTAGTACTCACGACGTGTTGAAGTAACATCTTCATCTACCTGAATCATACTGGAATTAAGACTTTGTCAATCAGGTATTCTAAGGTAACTATGATCATCAGAGAAAGTGCTTTGCAGTATACTTCATTAAACACTAAGCTCAGGCCAGATCTATGAGGAGATATTGTGATGCTCATAGAGTTCACCTCTATCCCTCTGATTATGAGGTGGTGACAAAAGATCTATCTGTGCCCCATATAATGTGGACATCCTCTTCTCTTGCTCGCGGATTGCTTTTGAGAGGGAAGAAACAGCTTGCTGCGCCTCTAGCATTAGTTTCTTTAGCTCTTGCAGGGCATTTTCATGCTCCTTTCGCAAGTCAGTAAGCAGTTCTAAATTAATTGAAACCTCTCCAAGGTCAGCTGCTGATATTTTGGTGTCACTGTCCTCACTAAGCTTTTGATCCTCTTGTGCAGTTGTGAGCACAATCAAGAAAATGAAAATGCATGTTGCAACATTGAAGTATCCCATATTATATTAACTTTCTAAGACGTTCACTTCGTGCCAAATTAAGTCGTAGTGTGTACGGGATCCCACGAACGACGGATTTATTTGGGCCATGCAATGTGCCGACTATGTGGATCTGGGCATATGATGGAAACGCCTATGTTTGATCTGAATATTGCACATTTTTACTAGGCAGCCATTGTCCTGCGATCCCTGTAAGAGTGGGATGAGTGGTTTCGCTTCTTGTTTGCAATCCTATAATGTAGTGAACCCATCAATATTTGGTCGTAGAGGTCCCATAGTAAAACCTTATCCACAGCGAAGTAGCGCACATATAACTCGAGCTACACCAGAGGACAAAGAAGAGATTGAACAATTGAAACAGAAGTACTTCAAAGATTCTGGCAAGCCTTCCCCAAGTGATGTAACGTCAGAAGAGACTGGGAGCTCGTCACTGGATAATGTCAACCCTATTGCGCTGGGTCGGCAAGCTCGACGAGCATTCGATGAGGTCTGGACACAATTGTCTCAACTAACATCTCCAACAAAGCGCTTCACATTTGAGGATGAGCTCGACATGCCAACATCCAGCTACCAAGAGTTTCAGACACCTCAAGCTGCTTACACAACAGTGCTGGTAGTAGGAGCCACTGGGAGGGTGGGACGTATCCTTACAAGGAAGCTGCTGCTCAGAGGATACAGGGTAGGGTTCAGCCTTCATACTCACTGCTCGCAGCTTGTCACGACACTAAACTTCTTTGAAAGTCAAAATGCCTACTTAGAAGGCCTGTCAGTCATCTCCCGTTAAACCATTTTCAGGTAAGAGCTCTAGTGCGAAGAAAAGAGGGGCGTCAGGCTGGCGCTCCTGTCGAGGGTGTCCCTGCAGCTGTCAAACTGGTCCTGGGTGATGTTGGGGAAATGAAGGACTGTCAAGAGGCTGTGAGGGGTGTGAACAAGGTCCGAAATTGGAGCATTACAATTAATCATGTATGCTTGTCACTTAACATAGCATCATGCTATTTGTCCATCGTGACATACGTTGCTGTACCTACAGGCTTTGTTGGACTCATCATGAAGTGATGATTAGTCATGTGGATGTGGAAGTATGAGGGCTTGCCACACCTTTGTTGTGTGATTAACTGTGATTAAGACTCAGACTATGTTGTCCAGGTCATCTACTGTGCTGGAGCAAGGAGCACCTTCACAAGCGAGCTTTTGAGAGTGGAGGAGAATGGAGTCAGGAACATCACCAAAGCTTTCCAAGATGAGAGCATCAGACAAGCTGAGATGGATAGAGGCAAGAGGGAGGCTGGGGCAAAGCCTAGACTCTTCTCCAGCAAGAGCAAGAGAGAGTTAGCAGATTTCTCCAAGCCATATCATCAGGCAAAGTGCGTACAACACTTCAAAGGAATAAGCCTGAGCCACTAATCACGCCATGCTGTACTGATTCAAGCACTAACTCTTCTAATCAAAGTTCTTGCTGTACTGTTGGAGCGAGTCTGTTAGAGTCAGACCCTTCTCATATTGAGAGCTCACTCTAATGCTGTTCAGCACCATTCATCTTATCTTTTACCGCACTAACTGATCCCTCTATCTCTCTAATGGTAGGTGGGATATCACCTTTGTGGGCAGTACAGAGGATGAAGCCAATCAATCAGAGCGCTCCCGTGAGATGGCTAAGTTCAACCAAGCATTTGCAGAGATCAATGATGAGGAAAACCTTATCTTTGAAGGTATCATCTGCAAATCATGTACCAGACAATGATCTCTGAGGGTGTGTAATAATGATTCAATTGTTTTGTTTCTTTGA
The DNA here is from genome assembly GCA_002335675.1 of Chlamydomonas eustigma. Classification (NCBI taxonomy): domain Eukaryota; kingdom Viridiplantae; phylum Chlorophyta; class Chlorophyceae; order Chlamydomonadales; family Chlamydomonadaceae; genus Chlamydomonas; species Chlamydomonas eustigma. Next base: position 183,452 of record BEGY01000086.1, on the reverse strand, counting down.
CATCACCTTAGTGTGCACAATAAAGGCTGCACATCAATCGCGTTGTGAGCATGAATCATACCTTCCTACCCTATTAGCATCCCATTTCTTATCGTTTGCGTCCACTTACATAGGTGTTCTGTACCAGAGGGGAGCGGTGGCTGAGGTGGGCTCAAATATCAAGTCTGTAATGCCTGGTGGTGAGCACCGTACTGCCAACACCGAAGGTTTGGTGATGCGGCTTCGGGGGGATGGGAAGCAATACGCTGTTTTTCTGAAGACAGGTGAATCAGGAGCTTTCCTTTGCTTCCAGGCATCATCCCATGTGTCCTGCATTGCTTCACCTGGACAATGGAGTGACCATGTGAGGTGGCAGCATATTAAGTACCATATGAGGTGGCTGCATATGAAGTACCATATGAGGTGGCAGTATATGAAGTACCATATGAGGTGGCTGCATATGAAGTACCATATGAGGTGGCTCATATGAAGTACCATATGAGGTGGCAGTATATGAAGTACCATATGAGGTGGCTCATATGAAGTACCATGTGAGGTGGCAGTATATGAAGTACCATATGAGGTGGCTGCATATGAAGTACCAGATGAGGTGGCTCATATGAAGTACCAGATGAGGTGGCTGAATATTAAGTACCATGTGAGGTGGCTGCATATGAAGTACCATATGAGGTGGCAGTATATGAAGTACCATATGAGGTGGCTGAATATTAATTACCATGTGAGCTGGCAGTATATGAAGTACCATATGAGGTGGCTGAATATTAAGTACCATGTGAGGTGGCAGCATATTAAGTACCATATGAGGTGGCTGCATATGAAGTACCATGTGAGGTGGCAGCATATTAAGTACCATGTGAGGTGGCAGCATATTAAGTACCATATGAGGTGGCTGCATATGAAGTACCATATGAGGTGGCAGAATATGAAGTACCATATGAGGTGTCAGCATATGAAGTACCAGATGAGCTGGCAGTATATGAAGTACCAGATGAGCTGGCAGTATATGAAGTACCATATGAGGTGGCAGCATATGAAGTACCACATGAGGTGGCTGCATATGAAGTACCATATGAGGTGGCTGCATATGAAGTACCATATGAGGTGGCAGCATATGAAGTACAATATGTGGTGGCTCATATGAAGTACCACCATTCACAAGTCTGGCATGTGTTGCCTGAAAGTTCATGGGTTGAAGTTGGTACTCTTGCCTTGCAGTTGATGAAAGATCATGGGTTGAAGTTGGTACTCTTGCCTTGCAGTTGATGAAAGATCATGGGTTTAAGTTGGTACTCTTGCCTTGCAGTTGATGAAAGATCACGGGTTGAAGTTGGTAATCTTGCCTTGCAGTTGATGGGCATCGTTTTGTTGCTCGCTTCCCTACACGCACTGGTTACTTGCATGTGAGACTCCCTTGGACTGCATTCCGCTCCGAGACCCCGGTACCTGAGGGCAAGGCTGCTCCTGTCCTGGATCCGGAGCACCTCAACTTTCTGGGGATCAGGTGTGTGCCTTGGAGGCTGCCCTGCTGCTCTAGGGTTTAGGGTTTTAAAGCTGTAGTGCAAGGGTACTTGAGCATTCATATGACTTGTTGGGAGGCTGCCCTGCTGCTCTAGGGGGTGGTTGTAGTGCAAGGGTACTTGAGCATTCATATGACTTGTTGGGAGGCCCTACTCCTTGCTGGCTCAAGGCATATGGTTCATGCATGTACCACAACACTCAGCAGTGTTGATCGTGAGTGTAAATGAAAATGCAAGCCTACAGGATTTCTGTTCTGCAGGTATGAGTTCCGGAGAAATGCAGCTGCTGCACGCTCACGCAGCTTCCCCACTGCTGAGGAAATCGAGGAGATGAAAAAGGAGCGTCAATTTGAGTTGGAGGTTGATTGGATCAAGGCATTGCCTGGTGAGAGTATGATAGCTCTGCCATCAAACACAAGAAGCTTCATCAACTCTAGTGGGATGTGTTGTACTTGAGGGATAATAAAGTGGTATTCTGGTAGCTGTCATTTGTAGCAGAGATGCTCTTGTAGCAGAGGTGCTCTGGAATGAACATGCGTCTGCGTAGCTGTCATTTGTAGCAGAGGTGCTCTGGAATGAACATGCGTCTGCACGCGCTGTCATTTGTAGCAGAGGTGCTCTGGAATGAACATGCGTCTGCACGCGCTGTTTAGGGTATTGTTGTGGCCAGTGCTGATCTGTACTGCCCTGAACATTGCCCCCCCCCATCTATCATTGTGTTTACTGCAGGCGGCCAAGAGCCAGATTTAGTGCTGTTGTCATGCGCTGGCAAGGGTTCGGACCGCATGAGCGCAGCTGAGCTAGAGAAGGTGAGCACCCTTGGTTAAAGCGTTACCTTGCCTCTGTAGTTTTTATGTGCTGAAGATGCTTGGTATGTTGAGAGGACTTTCAATGCATTGAATTACAATTTTGAGCTCCATGTCCTCATTTTGAGCTCCATGTCTCCATGTCCTGTTCTGCTGGTCGCAGGTGGTTGAGTTCAAGAGAAAGGGAGAGGACATTTTGAGACTCAGTGGTTTGGGTTATACCATCATCAGGCCAGGTGAGACTCGGTCGGTGGTTTGGGTTATACCATCATCAATCAGGCCAGGTGAGACTCGGTGGTTTGGGTTATACCATCATCAGGCCAGGTGAGACTCGGTGGTTTGGGTTATACCATCATAAGGCCAGGTGAGACTCAGTGGGTTGGGTTATACCATCATCAATCAGGCCAGGTGAGACTCGGTGGTTTGGGTTATACCATCATCAATCAGGCCAGGTGAGACTCAATGGTTTGGGTTATACCATCATCAATCAGGCCACGTGAGACTCGGTGGTTTGGGTTATACCATCATCAATCAGGCCAGGTGAGACTTAATGGTTTGGGTTATACCATCATCAGGCCAGGTGATGCGAACATTATGTATTTATTATTGCAGACCATGGAATAGATTGGGAACGATTATGAATCTCCCCCACCCATGCAACATTTTCAACTGCCCCGTTATTGTGCAAGCCGTCGTATGCAGAACATGCTGGGCTTAACCCGTTACCGTGTTGTGAGTGTATCTTGATGTTGCTGGGTAGGGAATCTTGTGGAGGAGCCGGGGGGTTACAAGGCGTTGGTGTTTGACCAGGGAGGGAGGATCACAGAGTCTGTGGGGGCAGCTGATGTTGCAGACATCTGTTTGAGGTAGGAGCTCAGGGATTAGTGAAGCTGCTTTGTGCTGAACTCTTGTCATGAAAGGTATATTCATCTGTCTAGGGGAACCCTGCAAACTCTCATGGCTCATAAACAAGATTTCTCTATTCAAAACAGATGAAAAAGCAAATGTTGCTAGTTTAAGCAACCTACAAATTCCTTGATTCTGTTTTGGACCTGACAAGTGATGGCTGTTCAACAAGGGATGGATCTTTGCAGTTTTCTCCACCTTATTTGAAAGGCACCTGCATCCATGTTGCTCACAACTTTGATTTCATCTTTCACTACTCTAGGCAACTTCTTGTTTTTCAATTCCTCCCCTTTCACAGGTCTCTGCATGAGCCTGAAGCCCGCAACAAGACGTTCGATGTCTGTTACGAGTTTGAGGCTCAGGAAGGCCTGGAGATGTATGAAGTTGTGGCACATGTTCCCACAGATGAGAGAGGTGGGAAAAGCTACCTGGCCGCTGCAGTAGCTGGCCTGGCAAAGAACACCTAAGAGCACCAGACCTAAGAGACGGATCTCGGAATACTTCGCTATCTAAATTTCAGATATTAGCTGTTCCAGGGAGTAGACATAAGCATTTTTTAAGCTGGGTGGATTTTTGTAAGCCCCTGTCCACTTAGGCAGAGATCCACGGATGACAGCTGTTCATAGGAGATGTTGTAAAGCTCTCCGATGAGCCTGCTTCCTACTGGAAGGAAGAGTGTGAAGTATGTTTAACCCGTAATCTTAGTGCCCGTGTGTTTTTCCTTTGTGTATCTTTCTTTCTCATGTTGAATATAAGGCGGCTGGTGATGTGTTTATTAAAGCCGGGATGTTTTTCAGGCCAGATGGATTTATTCAATTTAAACCTGGCATGCGAGAGAAGGCCTCTGGAGCTTGAACTCTATCCAAATGTCTTAGTGTGCAGTACAGACTAAGACTAAGACATCTGCATGTGAACACTGATTAATACCTACAACGGTTTCTGAAGTTATGAAGTTAGGAGTCAAGGACCTAGCTGACTTTGTGTACAGTGTTTCGAGGCAAAGAATGGCACAAAGAAAGGTCATATTGAAACGAGGAGTGCACAAAGAGTGATGCAAGTTGTCGCTGTATGATGTATACTCGCTGTATCCTGCACCTCATTCAAAAGGAGATACGAGTTGCTCCATCACGGGACTTGATTCTCAATCCCATCCCAAAGATATCTGGCTCTTGCCACCAGGCGGAGCTGACACCTTTGAAGTGGGCCTGTTGGTGATCTTGTTCCCTAGGTTCTGGTTACCACCAGGGCGAGGATAGTTGTTCACTTGGCTTGGTTTCGACGCCACTCCACCCTTAGCGCTAGGTTTGCTGCTCTTGACAGCAGCAGGGGCCACAGAGGTAGCATCTATACCATAAGGCGCTTGAGATCGTGCACCTGATGAAACCAGCAACAGTCACTCAATGCACCCTAGCAATATAAGGCGCTTGAGATCGTGCACCTGATGAAACCAGCAACAGTCACTCAATGCACCCTAGCAATATAAGGCGCTTGAGATCGTGCACCTGATGAAACCAGCAATAGTCACTCAATGCACCCTAGCAATTTAAGGCGCTTGAGATCGTGCACCTGATGAAACCAGCAACAGTCACTCAATGCACCCTAGCAATATAAGGCGCTTGAGATCGTGCACCTGATGAAACCAGCAACAGTCACTCAATGCACCCTAGCAATATAAGGCGCTTGAGATCGTGCACCTGATGAAACCAGCAACAGTCACTCAATGCACCCTAGCAATATAAGGCGCTTGAGATCGTGCACCTGATGAAACCAGCAACAGTCACTCAATGCACCCTAGCAATATAAGGCGCTTGAGATTGTGCACCTGATGAAACCAGCAACAGTCACTCAATGCACCCTAGCAATATACATATCACTCAGAAACTATACCCATAATCTTCAACAACATGTCTGTGTATGTAAGTCCTATTAGGAGAGACTGGATTACTGTTGGCCTATTGCTGAGACAAACACTGTACAGAGCTTAACATGTACAGGATTGAGTACCAATCGTCATCATACACTATGCCTGCATCATCAGATTTGACTTCTGCGCTGTTACACACAGTATGTGTTTGCTGCTACTTTACTGCTTTTGCTGTACTGAACAGCTTTGGACACTGACCATACAATAAGGGCATGGCACCATGAACTATGGACTGACCATATAAGGGCATGGCACCATGAACTATGGAAGGGATGTAAGGCCTTTCAGCTTTATCCGGGATATCCTCTTCTGCACGATCTGTTATATATGGCTGCTGTGAGAAGTAAGGTGCAGCTGTAGACCTGGAGGATTCAGGAAGGTGCTGGTGCTGCTGCTGTGCATATTGCTGGTGTTGCACATGTTGCTGCATGCCTCCGTATCCTGCCCCATTGCTGTTATAGCCATGAGGATCCGAATAAGAAGGCGTTGAATGATGCTGGAACTGCATGGCAGCTGCTACACCGTCCATAGAGTGAGATACTGCTTTGTTTTGGGGTACAGACGAAGGAAGATTGTTGTCACCAAAAGCTATCTGCACACCGTGTTCAACATCAGGACATCAAATTCATTGAGTCATTCACACCGCGGATGGCATTCTTATCATTCAGAAAGCTAAAAATATCATATATTATGGCCTTCCCAGCGTACAGATTCAACTAAGCAGTCAGGGGACCATTCCATAACTCATGAGATTTTGTCATTCTCATCAAAAAAATACTCCCATAATAGAAAGTTTGAAGCGGTGTTCTACATTCATGTTCTTCAATGCATTATACATCATGTCGTAATTTGACTCCAAATGTTTCTAAAGAGTGGCTTGTGCTTTCCTCTAACTGCGCGCTTAAATTGAGACATTAAGTTGCAAGATGGCATAAGAGATATGAGCTGAGTCTGTAATTAAAGATTACCTGAGAAGCTCCTCCAGGTGGGCGCTTCACCACAGCAGGGGCCTGCATCACCAATGAGTTATTTTCAAGTTCAAAATAAGGGCCACAAGGCACCTCAAACATGCTTCATGCGTTTTGTAATAAACAACAGTGATGAAGATATGTGTCTGAAAACTCTCAGTGTTTATGATGCTAAAGAAAATGATGAATGCTCGTTGTCAAATGCCCGTACCGGTGCTGACGGGGACATGAGAGGAGGGGGCCGCTGAGATTGTGGCTGGAATGATTCAGCACCACCTTCGTAATGTTTTAAAAGCTTTTGATCAGGGCGCGATAAGCATGAAATCAATCAGTCTATCAGGTTTATCGTCATTAACCAAATCAAAGATTCCGCAAAGACATTTCTGTCTCGTAATCCCCTCCTTCATGTTTGCATACCAGACATCATGCTTTCTGCCAGTCGAAGTCTTAGTTCTTCAACACCACCTCCTGGATTGCAACCCCTAGCCCTTAGCTGTTCCCGAAGATCTCGAATTGACAATCTTTTCACAGTCTGTTCAATAACTTCCATTGTATTAGAGGATAATGTAAACAAGCTATTAGCAACATGACGAGCCAAGCACTTAGAACGAGCACTGTAACCGAAAAGTGGTTATTAACAATCTTAGGTAGCAGGTCAGTAATACAGAATGCCTCAGGTAACGCCTCGGGGGCCGATTTCGAAAGGGGGTTTGGAAAAAGAATTTAAGCAAGTACTGTATATGTGCTTATTAACTGCCTTTAACTAACAAAAGGCATAACTTACATCAACCCATAGCAACTATAATTAGTATTTTCTTGAATAATCATAATAATAAAACGCCGAAGCGTAGCTTGAATCGAAATCACCAATGAAACAAAGTTGCCTTGTAATGTAGCTGAATTCTTAAACCTGGAACGGTCTATATACGAATTTCATACAGCGAAATTGTATATATTTACGTATATTCATATCAAAATTGAATCAAAGTTGATTTGTAATGTAGCTGAATTCATTTTCTCAGTCACAGACCGTTTCAGGCTAATCCTTGTGTCCAAATTATTAAAAAACAATTAACCAATGCGGTTACAATTTTAGTCAAAATCATCGAATTTCATACAGTTAAAATTGTATACATTTACGTATAGTCAGATCAAAATTGAATCAAAGTTGATTTGTAATGTAGCTGAATTCATTTTGTCAGTGTACAGACCGTTTCAGGCTAAATCCTTGTGTCCAAATTCTATATTCTTCAAGATATTTTATAAGCAATCCGGTTACAATCATTGTCAAATTGGTTCAAATTTTGTGACCGTCATACAAACAAACATACAGCTCCGAAGCCAATAGTGGGTATCCCTGTTTCGATAAATCGAAATCGGGCATATGTATATGTGATGTACACATGCTTGAAGGGATAAACGGGATAAATGATTGAATCGAAACACTAAAAATGGAGTCGTCCATTGTATGTACTGTATGTACCTTTGAGCCTCAGAAGCCTTTCATGATAAGTGATAGACTGAACTCAGGTGCATCATGCATCACAATTCAAGCTTCAGTTAGTCCACTCAGAGCGATTTTCTTCTCGAAAAAACGTTATGTACTCTTCATTTATCCGTTCCCCATGTCTTCTTCTTCTTCATGATTTTCCATTTTAAATCACTAGCAACGTCGCTGTTGAGTGCTCTGTTAGGCGTCTCCAGCAGGTATTCATCCAGCCCTCCTTTAGCCTCCACCGTCCTAAATCAAGCAATAATGACATGTTACATCATTAGTCTTCACCTCACTAATCTGTCGACGACAACCGTACTCTGGCCCCACAGATCACTTACAGTAATTTACATTCATACCCAACATTCAGAATGTATGCGCATATTCATTCAGCCATCTATTGACCTACCCCTGCTGATGTGCATCAGCATATGGCATGAATATTGATGTGACAGCGCTACATAATTGAGCATCAGCACTGATCATCATGAGATTTGTCTCAGCAGCAGACATGCCTTTTCATTTGAGGACATGTACTGCCAATGCTGATCTGAAGAACCAAGCATGTTCATTAAAGGAAGTAAAATGTCTGAGATGTTTAAGAGTTCATAAACCCCTTTAGCAGCGTCAATGCTCATGTCCTAAATATTACGACAACAAGCAAGTACTTGCATCACAGAGCGACATCTAGGTAGAGTCTGGCCTTGAGACCTCTTACTTGATCATGTGCGGAGTCATTTTAAGTCTGAAGAACCGCTGAAAAGTATGGCTGAACAATTGTACATTATGCAGCTGAGGCAGTACAACTGATACTCTCCTAAAATTGCAAGGGAACATTTCTGTCAAAGATTTTGGAATCACATACCTAAGTCTGGAGGGGATAACAATAAATGAAATAAAATTGATTATTAAATGAAATTGCATCAACATGTGGGTACATCAGGCCAAAATCCTGAGCAGGTCACATTCAAGGATACAATGGTACCTCTCAGACGTACAGCAAGTAATACAGAATCTTACTCTTCTCCACTTTTCTTATATTTTCGTATCCGGAGTTTCAGCTCAGAATCACCCCAGAACCACGACCTCTGATTCTCAACAATGTTCTTGAGCTTGGAGACTGATGATGGAATGAGTCTATCTAAGATCCTGGTTCCTTGGTGACTCATGCCAAAATCTTTAATACGTTCACCTCAAAGACGTCCTGACCCCACAGCTCCAGAACCAGAACAAGGACTCATACGGAAATCTTTTCTCAGTAAATTAGGAATTCCATCATCACAATCGCTTTGTTTAACATGCACTCCTTGCCCGTATTTATTTCTTAGTCTGAAGGTACATTAGGTACTAAATTCTTGATAATGGCTTGTATACTTTCAGACTCAGCTGCACCTGTTTCTGAGATAAGTCTCAAGGATTTAGAAGGGTTTTACGAAACTGACTTGAGGAAGGAACCAGACCCGGCAGGGAGTCCTGATGTATTCGACAATCAAGAAATAGCTTTAGAATGTATGACTCCACCACATCAGATGATACAAGGCTTTTCGCCGTCTGCATCGCCGTCTGGGAGAATGAACTTTTCACACCTATCTCTGTCGCCACCAAAGTCTATTAGTGGATTATCCAGGACGCGTGGAGCTGCTCCATTCATTATCGGTGTGACAGGAGGTACAGCCTCTGGTAAAACGGTGGGTGAATTGTGATCATGTCTGTTATAAAGATGTTGCTTCTCAAAATCTTATGAAGATTCTCAATGTTCATGCTCCAGTATGGCTGGCATACTGCTCATACTCTATGATATACTTCATACTACAATGGTTGATTCTTTATTTGATGCTATCACTTTCACAGACCTTCTGCGACATGGTGGCCCAGAAATTAAATGACTCATGCGTGGTGATGTTGAGTCAGGTAAATACCGAATGCTTATCTTTAGCTCTCAATCAATGCATTGATGAGCCTGCTACCTTCGTAGCTCCTTCAGCATCCAAAATGTTTGTTAGATGAACTGTTTCGTTTTTAGAAATATACCTATTCCAATGCATGCTAGAAAATGTCATACATTAATTTCATGAATAAACCATTTATTCATAATGGTTATAACTCCATTTAACCGATGACTAGGCTTCTGAAATAAAACTATGCTTGGTCATCATTATGGTAAGCCAGTACATACTGCTGGCATGCTACAGGATTCTTTTTACCGCAATCTTACAGCAGAGGAGAAGCAACAGGCAGCGGCAAAAAATTACAATTTTGACCACCCTGATGCTTTTGATGTGACTCTAATGATGCGCTGTCTGGAAGAATTAAAGGTGAATTCCATCATCCTTTTGAGACCCCTGAGTCAGGACCCAATAGGCGTGTGCAATGCATTACATTTCTGAATCAGGTATATGTTCCATGGCTTGAGCTTCACAGCCTTTTATTGCATATACCACGTATGTCATTGGAGTTAGTATCGCCTCTATTTATCTACGTGTTAATGCAAGTTGATATTGATTTAAAAATGTGTGCTTGTGTCTGTATCATGCCTTGTTCTTTTTAATGATGACATAACATAGTGGATAGGCCAAAGTCCATATGTTCCTGTGTACAAACATTAAATAAGGCTGTGCCATAGATGTTTTATAGATGAGCTCCTTCTTGTTTAGCCTACAGTAAGCCATATTCCCTGCACTTATCCTTTTTATTCAGAATGGTAGGGCAGTTGATGTGCCTTGCTACGACTTCTCTACCCATGCCCGGGACCCCCTTAACAGCCGGAGGGTAGAGCCAGCGGACGTAGTGATTATTGAAGGCATCCTGGTTCTTCATATGGCTGAAATCAGGTACACTGAACAACGCATTCCTTGCAAGAAGGGAAGTAGGGCAAGTGGTTGTGTTGTATGCATTATGGTTTGATCTAAGATCATCTCTAGAGCAACAATGACCTAGCTATGATCGGTTCAAATGTATCCTCTCCCTGTGAATAGTTTACATGCTAAATGTGCAGGAAAATGCTCAGCATGAAGGTCTTTGTGGATACCGACGATGATGTCAGGTTGGCGCGCCGTATCCAGAGGGATGTCACTTGCAGGGGGAGAGATGTTGCAGGTTAGCGTGCTCATTGCTATGATCTGATAACTTTCTACAGTCATACAAAACTTAAATACTGAACTCTTCTCCTCGCCCAAAAGTGCACAGATAAGTATTCGCCGCACGCCTTTGACCTTGATGCTCACACGCTTTGATGCTGGCAGGGGTGATTGAGCAGTACACACGTTTTGTTAAGCCAGCCTTTGACCAGTTCATAGCACCCAGCAGGAAGGTGGCTGATCTGATCATTCCTTGGCATGGGAGCAGCAACAACATGGTGGCCATTGATTTAATCACAGGTGATTGATCAGCAGGTTTCAGCTAGATGATAACACGTCAGTGGTCTTGATCACCGGTGATGGGCCTGATATCAGTACAGTCGTCATATATAAGCATGGTCATTAAGATAAACTTGGATCTTAATTATGTCTCTGATGTCTCTGATGTTGTCTACGTCAAGCCCCTTTTTTTCATCGTAATAATGTCTCTGATGTTGTCTATGTCAAACCCCTCTTTTTCCTAGACTAATTTTGATCTTGGGATTCACAGAGCACATTAAGACAAAGCTGCAGCAACACGAGATGCGGCGATTCTACCCTAACCTTGAGGTTATTCCTTCTAACTTCCAGACAAGAGGAATGCATACAAGTAAGGATTGTAATGTGTCTAAACCCTAACTTCCAGACGAGGAATGCATGCAAGTAAGGATTGTAATGTGTCTAAACCCTAACTTCCAGACAAGAGGAATGCATACAAGTAAGGATTGTAATGTGTTTAAACTCTAACTTCAAGACGAGGAATGCATACAAGTAAGGATTGTTATGTGTCTAAACCCTAACTCACAGACAAGAGGAATGCATAATACGAGTCATTAGTTCTTGTGTGACCCAACATGTGTCCCTGAGGATGAGAGGAGTGATGAATTCCCATTCTATAGTAGACATCAGCTTCAATTATGTGTACATCAGCTTCAATTACGTGTACATCAGCTTCATTCATCAGCTGCATACCAGCTTCCAACCTAGATTCCTGTTTCAAACTTGATAAGCTACATTCTCAACCCTCATTCTACTTTGATCTAAAGTGATTAAAGTCATGTCAATGTACTTGCGTTAGAAGTTATGACCATTCTCCACGCACTTGCCTGCGCAGTCATTCGCAACAAAGACACTTCCAAGAATGATTTTGTATTCTATGCTGATCGTTTGATCAGGCTGGTGAGTGATTCTTCCACAAGTTCCTTTCAATCTAATCCTGCCTCTATAGATTCTCTTTTGAACCCCTCATTGATTTAGTAGCTGACAGAGCAGAAGCTTAGGGGCTATCATACGGTCTTCTTCTTACTGATATATATATTGAGTATTTCGCACAACTAGCACAACTTGTGTCTTTCTGCTTTGCCAGACATGCTGAAATACCTGTGTCACCAATTAACTGCTCTAACTGCTCATGGCTTGACTTGCTGATTACTAATACGTGAAGCCGATACACACGTAACTGAAGCCGATTCGTACTGAAGCCGAATCAGAACCGTAGGAATGACTATTAGTACCCCATTATTATCGTACCTCCTTTTTAATACGCGCTTGCGTCTTGGTGGTCATCAGGTTGTTGAGGCTGGCTTGGGCTTCCTGCCATTTGTGGAGCGCACTGTGGTGACACCCTCAGGCCGCCAGTATGTGGGCGTAGACTTTGCGAGGAAGCTTTGTGGTGTCAGTGTGATTCGAAGTGGAGAGAGCATGGAGAACGCCCTGAGGGCGTGCTGTCAAGGCATCAAGCTGGGAAAGATCTTAGTGCATAGGTAAGGCCTGGCTTGTAAACAGATATTTGTGATAATTAAGTGTAAAGCAATTATTGTGATTTCAGAAGTGGAGAAATGATATAAAGGCTTATATCCAATGCTCTTTATCTCTTTTCTCATCTGCTTTACATCGGGTTGCAGTGTATGTTGATGGTAGACCATTGCAGTTCTAGGCATGCCTCAGGAGCATTGTAATTCCAGTAGCAACTCATCTAAAGCTTATGCAGTATCCCCAAATTGTGCAGGAATGATGCCGGGGATGTGACCTACCAGAAACTTCCTGCTGACATAGCTTCTCGACACGTTCTACTTATGGATCCAATCTTGTCTACAGGACATGTCACAATCAAGGTCATTGAGGTGAGGTGGCGGTCTTCTACGCATCTTATTTCACATAACCAATATGACCTAGGAAAGTCTAATACCTGTCATCACTGTTCCCATTGGCAGGCGCTGCTCAAGGAGGGAGTTCAGGAGAACAAAATCTTGTTCCTGTGCATAATTGCTGCTCCTGAAGGGATACGTCGAGTGTTTGACAAGTTCCCCACGCTCAAGATAGTTACTAGCGAGATTGAAAGTCATGTGGAGGATGAGTACACCGTCATTCCAGGTGAGAGCCCACAGATAATGTTGACTTCACAAACATATGTATTCCAATTACCTGTCTAGTTGAGGGAGTGAAATACGCATACTTGAAAATGTTAACAATCAAGCCTGTTAGGATCTGACCTTGCAACTTGTTCGTCCAGGTGTTGGGAATTTTGGGGACCGTTATTTCTGTGATTAAAGCTCACGATGAACATTTCTGATCTTTGAAGAATCAACCATTTGTTTTTTTGTCATAGTTAGTCGCGTAGGATGTTGTGAAGTGATTAAATCGAATCTCTTAACAGTTCAGGTCAATGAGTGATCTTAGAAAATTAGCTAGCAGGAGGCTTCGTAGTATGTATATGCATTACACATGCAGATGTATTCTTTGGATGTTCCAGCTAATCTACAGGAGGCGATTTAGGCAGAAATACATTTAAATGATTTTGAATATGAATGAATTTACATTATGTATTTGTGTACATTGAATGCTATTTATTTCTGAAATTATCCTTTGAACAAGAGACACCGAACCACTTGACCGCTCCAGAACTAGGACAGGCACACTGAAAATTCAGAACAGGAAACGTATTCCTCACAGAAAGTCCTTAAATTCACAGACATCGCTTTTTCTGAACGATGAGAGCTGTGCACATGTTGGACGCATTTTCCACGAAGTTACGACGCTGTGCATGACATCCTTCACCCTTTGCACTGCTTTTTGGGAATTGCATGCCTAACAAGGACGTGACATGTGCTATCCTCCATTTGTTAAATGTCAATTTCCTGAAGAGGTTCGCACGAGCTTAAAAATGGTTTACCACCTCACAGCTCTCATCTACAAGTAATCATCCATGTTATATTATTTGCAGGGACTCAGCTCTCAGTCACTTCTTCCCTGTCACAAGATGGCATCACCAACGCTCCCTCCGCACCCAAGACGCTCACGATAATGATCTGCATGGGAATTCACATCTGTCAGCCCCTGTTTGCTCATTTCCTGGAGCACCATCATCAACTATGCATTGTCAGGCTGAGGCCTCATATGACCTCACTTGTTCTCATCATTCAACATCTTGGATTCCTACTCACAAGCAGGGCCTGTCTGGTCCAAACTCAGCCTCACCATTGATCCACAAAGCCATTTCTAATCCCCAATGTCCCACATGTCATGATAAATCTACTGAACAGATAGAGAGGGACCAGATCATGAGCCGTAGTGGTGTTGTGCATCACAGGCTGCAAGTTCTAGTTTGCAGTACACCTCAGATGTGTAATGTGCATTATGGCGGCGGTACAGCAGGAGATTCTGCTTTCAAACAATATCTACTCTCCCTCCCCTTCTCTAGGCTGGGAGCATGCAGGCAAATGTGTGAACAGGCGCATCAGCCTGTATTGCATGAAGAAAGAGCTGACAGGAGTTCTCTGCCATCTTCCCAGTTGAAGCAGCTTGATAATAATTGTCCTCCTAATCCTTCAATGAAAGATCAAACACCACCTCAGATAACAATGGGCAGTCCTCGCCTGTCTGATGTACCCATTGACATGTTGGTCCGGCATTCCATTCTGTGGCTCAAGACTCACAGCAAATCAGCAGGCGACACTACCAGCACTATCCCAGATGGCACTAAAGTTCAGATAATGGGAGGGAAACAGACCTCTGAGCCTCCGCTGTTTGTTCAAGGAGAATCCTCCACCGTGTTGCAGCTACCTCGTATTGAGCAGCCTGTGTTACAGTGCCTAAAGCAATTGGTAGCTCGGTACAGGATGGACAGCTCATTGTGCAGGAAGCTCAAATCTGGCAGAGAGGACCAACAGCAGCAGCAAGTGCGACACAGCTTATCGATGGATTCTGACTGTGAGGCTTTAGAGGCAGCCTTTGATGAGTTACTAGCCAGCAGAAACATTGTAGTCCAGGACTCCACAGCAGGGAGCAGCAGTAAGCTGGTGCCAGGAGCTGTGGTAAGCAGGTGCTGGGATTATGAATTGCAGAGACAGGCCTCTCAGTTGCTGGTGTGGGTGTTGGAACAAGTATCTCTGCCCATAGTACCGGTTGTTGAGGATCAAATGCAACTGCCGCTACAAAGTCCACTGGCTCCAGGGTTGGATCAAAATCCACTGGCTCCAGAGTTGGATCCAGCTCGCAATCCAGTTCTTGTGGGGCTTCAATCTCAATACAGACAAGATGCGTACCGCCATACCGAGAGTACTAGTACAAACAAAGTTTCAGCTGTAGGTGTTCGACAGCCCCTAGCACAGCAGCTGCCTACCTCGACGTCATCTTCTGCCCAGCTCTCACCCCAACAACATCCCCCTGACTGCTGGCAGGCTGATCGCTTGTTTCACATCCATCCAAAAGCTGAAGCTGATGTAGTGCACGAGATTATCAGCAACAGCAAACAATCTGTGGAGCTGAGCACAAGCTGTGATGATGATGAGGGTGGTGTCATCAGCTTACCCTACTCTGCTACTGTGGCAAGGACTGGTGGCGATTTCCATACTTGTGGCAGACGTGATGAGCAGTACAGCGCTTTCACACTTATGTTGGCTCTCAGAGTTGGGTTCTCACAACCTTATCCCAAATTCTTTGGCCCCAGCAGAGAACACTTGGTGTCTGTGGCGGAGGTGCTGAGTCACCCCAGAGCCCTGGACCCTGAATCTGTTCACAAGCTGTTGGGTGAAATCCCACTAAGGGCGGCAGCAGCAGCAGCAGCAGCAGCATCCACATATAAGGCATGTCAACTACCTCCTGCTGCTTCTGCTTCTACCCCTGTACCTGCTACTACCTGCTCTGTTATCTCCCATGCAGCTGCCTCCTCCTCAAGAGACAGCGTTGTCACAGCAGCCGGATCTAGGGTGATGACAGGCTGTCGTGACGACATGCATTCAGCTTCTCCTTGGATCCCTCCAGTACTTGGCATAATCATGAAGTATTTGGTGACGGCATCACAGATGAAGTTCAAATCCAGATGGGCTGCTGCTTCTTCACAGCTGAGGCTGGAGAACATCATCATTAAGAGGCGGACCCTGAGGAGATTAAGCAGTACAAATGTGTACCTCAGGCAGGACCATCTGCCGCCGCAGCTCGCTATGGTAAGAATTAGGCTGTCAATATAGAATTGTCTGCATGGCGGATTCAGAATGGTTGAGACAACTTCAGATGATCTGTGTGCATGGGTATGATAATTATTTGGGAGAGTATCCAGCTTATCCAGGTCGTCACTGCTTCCCTTCTTGGTTTATGTACTGTATCCAGCTTATCCAGGTCATCACTGCTTCCCCTTCTTGGTTTATGTACTGTATCCAGCTTATCCAGGTCGTCACTGCTTCCCCTTCTTGGTTTATGTACTGTATCCAGCTTATCCAGGTCGTCACTGCTTTCCTTTCTTGGTTTATGAACTGGAAGCAGGCAATGCATTTTATGAACTGGAAGCAGGCAATGCATTTTATGAACTGGAAGCAGGCAATGCATTTTATGAACTGGAAGCAGGCAAAGCATTTTATGTACTGGAAGCAGGCAATGCATTTTATGTACTGGAAGCAGGCAATGCATTTTATGTACTGGAAGCAGGCAATGCATTTTATGAACTGGAAGCAGGCAATGCATTTTATGAACTGGAAGCAGGCAATGCATTTTATGTACTGGAAGCAGGCAATGCATTTTATGTACTGGAAGTAGGCAATGCATTTTTTCAAAACATACTTTATTCCTACAGGCCACCGTGCTGCAGCTGGCTAGGGAGGTGAGGCTAGGAGCTGAGGAGAAGTTGTCAAAGAGCTCACGGCGGAAGGTGAGGAAGCAGTGTCAACCTCATCATGTCATTTATGATTTGAGAAGAATGGTGCCGCTGGAAGCAGTATCAGCATCAATAAAGAGTTTAAGCTGTCTTCTGTGAGATGATGATAATGATGCAGAATTCGCGGACACACAAATGTGCCCTAGTGCTGAAATACATGCTACTGCCCTAGTAGTGCTGAAATACATGCTACTGACCGGTTACTGAAATACATGCTACTTCCCTAGTGCTGAATTACATGCTACTGCCCTAGTAGTGCTGAAATACATGCTACTGCCCATGTCGGTCAGGAGACTTGGAGTACGGCCGCTTTTGTTGGCAGCAGTGGTGCAGACGCTGTGCTGCCTACTGCCTCAGGTTTCTCATCTCCGGCTGTTGCTCCAAGCAGTACATCAAAGGAAGAAGCAGCTAAGTTGGTGGAGGCCATCACCTTCAGCTTAAGGCTCCCTGCCATGCAGGCTGAGCATTGGAAGCAGAATCAGCAGCCTTCATCAAGTGCAGCAGCAGGTGCTTCTGCTTCTGCTTCTGCTACAGCACCGCCATCCTCAATGAACACTGTTATTACAACAAGTATTACATCTCTCGCTTCAAATTCTGCAAGCTGGTCGGTGAGGAAGCCTGCATTCTTCCCTGCAAGAAGAGGCAGATGGCAGATGAGCAAGAAGATGCTGCTGCAGTACATGATTGTGTTTGCTGACCTGGCATGGGCTTCAGCTGCTTCAGGTGTAGCTGATAGGAGCCTGGTAACTTATGACCTTTACAATGCTGCTATGGAACTTCTGCACATGAAAAGGATGATGAGCCGACATCAACTAGCAGGCTCTCAGCCCCAAGCCGCACCGAGATGTAAGGACTGGGGCATTTTTGATTGTGCTGTCTCAGCTAGCAGTGGCACTGGATTACCAGGCAGGACGAATGAAGTTGATGATGAAGTAGATGAAGCTGAGGGAAGGTTGCTGTCAGGCTTGTTTGCAGCATCTTTAAAGGGCTGTCTTCCTAGTCTTCCGGACTGCTTAAAACCAAGGAGTGTCTTAAGAGGTCTACTGCATAAATTCTTCCAGGAGCACTCTGCTGCTCCCAAGGATGATTTTTCTGAGTATGAAGGGAAAGAGTCTTTGCTACAGCAGCAGCAGCAGGGAGCAGAATATAGCAGCAGCAGAGGAAAGAGAACAATTGTTGGCAAAAGGCAGCAGGCTCAAGTAGAAGCAAATGATGTATCTGATAAATCAGACAAGATTAGGAGAAGGAATCCTCTGCTTAGCCTAGACAGCGCTGCTGTGTCTGCACTCTCTGTGCTGAAGGAACTGGGTGTGGATCATGTTGAGGTGCTGAGGCTTCAAGGCCGGGATCAGATGGTGTTTGAGATGGAGAAGGTGGTGAGAAGTGCGAGAAACCAATGGGTAAGTCATAATAATGTCTGAGACATGAGAAGTGCGCCAAACCCATTGGTAAGTCATAATAATGCCTGAGACATGAAAAGCACAGTGCGTTTGTAATGCGTAGTACTACGTACCCATTGTTGCAACAAATCATAGTCAACAGCAGTAACAGCAGCACTGTTGTCATTGTAGATGAGATTGTAGCTAGTGTGTTGTCAGCTTGCAAACAGTATAGTACTTGCTCAGTTGCTATTGTTATTCATCCGTTCTGTTACACTATACTGTCATGATAAGGTAATTTTAAATTTGTTTCATACTTCATGTTAAGTAGTTTTGTCCAATTATGATGCTGTACTGTATACTATGTAACCTGTATCTGTGACATGATTCTGTACTGTATACTATGTAACTTGTATCTACGACATGATGCTGTACTGTATACTATGTAACTTGTATCTACGACATGATGCTGTACTGTATACTATGTAACTTGTATCTACGACATGATGCTGTACTGTATACTATGTAACTTGTATCTAGTACAACATGCAGGAGGGGATATTGTATCAATATCGATTGGCACAAGCACGCCTGATGCAGAAAGTTGTTGAGGGTAGAGAGAGGATGAGGGCTACAGGGCTGCACTCCAGAAAAATAGGTGAGGCAGTCAATCATTAGTTGGGATCCTAGTATGATCATCAGTGGCATGATGAGAGGTGAGGCAGTCAATAATTAGTTGGGATCCTATGATCTGTGACATGATGAGAGGTGAGACAGCAGGCAGTGATGTGGCATGGGCTTCACCATTTAAAGTGACATGATGATGAGAGGTAAGACTGGCAGTGTTGTGGTATGGGCTTCACCATTTAAAGTGACATGATGAGAGGTAAGACTGGCAGTGATGTGGCATGAGCTTCATAATTTAAAGTGACATGATGAGAGGTAAGACAACAGGCAGTGATGTGGCATGGGCTTCATTTTCAGTAACATGAGCCACGATTGCAGAAACTCAGTCCTTAACCACTACCTGGTACTGCTTCCTGTGCTCTGCCATAGCTGGTACTGCATCCTGTGCTCTGCCATACCTGGTACTGCTTCCTTTGCTATGTCATACCTTGTACTGCTTCCTGTGCTCTGTCATACTTGGTACTGTTTGCCGGCCACAGATTTTCACAACACTCAACTTAGTACATCTAAATGATACTGTTGCTAATGTTGTGGAAAATCCTCATGTAATTATTGTAACCATGCTCATGTAATTATCACCATGCTCATGTAATTATGACCATGCTCGTGTAATTATGACATATGACCATACTCATGTAAAACCTGTGGTATCTTTATATCTGGCCTTAGGTTCGTTGAGGTCAGCTAAGATGACTGCTGAAGAAGTCCAAAGACGGCAGCAGGTCTCTAGCAATCATTCCATCCTGCTGCTGGAGGAGGCACTGCTTGGGGTGGAGAGGAAACTCGGAGAGGAAAGCTCTACACTGACTCAGCACGTCGCAGGGCTCCGCTCTGCTGTAGTTGATCCTAGTTTGTTGCTACCTCATAAGAGGTCAATGACGAGAGTCTGGTCAGAAGACAGTGTCGTAATCATGAGCCAGTCACCGGTCACAGAGGCTACCACTGTGGCTGACCGCGCTGCTGGCCGTTTGTCTGCCCTCCCAACTGGTGCCCTGATGCAACAAAGGGAGAAGCTGTGGAGAGCATCCAGTGCCACACGGCTGACCGCTGCAGGAGAAGAAGGCAGCAGCAGCAGGGGCGGCAGAGAGCAGGGGCTGGAGGGTACAACTGTAGCACCACCGCAGCAAGGAGAGGGATCGTGGCAGAGTAGGAGAAGTCAGTCTGCTTCCAATGTTCGAGGTGATAGAAGCCGGCTACTATCAGTTGATGATGTCAGTTATTGGATAAATCCGACATGGCAGCTCAACAGACGGTCTCTAAACCAGGATGATGCATTGGAAGGACAAGGGATCAAAGGTCACAACAGGCAACCTCTACACCAGCATGACGCGGCATTAGGGGGAAAAGGGACCAAAGGTGAGGAGGATGAGGCGAATGTATATGACAGCCTGCTAAGAGACCTGCCGGCCATGGAGCTCAATGATCTGCTACGCGTGGCCAATATCATGACTAGGCTGTACCGACTCAAAGCCCTTGGGAAGACGAAGGTCAAAGGTGCAAAACAGGGCGGAGAAGGCGGATATGAAGCTGTTGAGATTGACAGGAGGGGGCAAACACTGGGGTTGCCGCCCCGAGACACTAACTCTCTAAAATTTAATCCTGATGATTTGCATCATCAGCATGGAAGAATACCTGACGACTTATCTGGTATAGAAGCTTCCAGGTTTGATGATCTGGAGGGGATGATACTGCGTGACCTATCGTCTGTCATAAAGCATGATTCTGCCATAAAGCGTGATTCTGCGCATCGACTGTGGAAACCGCTTGCCTGTGTGTTGATGCCTCTGTTGGATGCAGTTACTCCTGTTGATCTGCTGGGCCTTCTGAAGGTAGTGAGGTCACTACTATATGTGGATTGTTGACTCCCTGTTATTGATATGTGCTCACCAGCGTTCTCTTGTGTTAGCTATGTCTATTGACTCTATAGAGTGTTAGCTATGTCTATAATTGAGTCTATAGAGTGTTAGCTATGTCTATAATTGAGTCTATAGAGTGTTAGCTATGTCTATAGAGTCCGCTATACTAGAGTGATTGTGATTGATTCTATGTTTGATGCTGCCCTTCCTCCTGCGCATTTGCGCAGCTCTTTTCCCATCCAGAGGCACTACAGCATGACGTATGCAAAGCCGTACTGCTTGCAGTACATCACCGCATAGTGGACTACGTAGGCATGCCCTCCTGGTCCTTTGGTGGCGCCCCTGCATCATCATCTCCGGGAGAAGATGTAATTCGCAACATACCTGCTTTCGCTACTAATTCTTCATCTGGACCACTAGCATTCTCAAGTAATCCCACATCCCGCAACCGCCAGAGAAAGTTCCAGTTAAGTGCTGCTCGTGCACCTGATGCAGAGGCAGGCAGCAGTACACATCCTCACAGCAGCGGTAGGCATCCTGGGACTGTTACTGAAGATGTACTGCCAGCCTCATGGACAGCCGCTGCCAAGACTTCACTTTGGAGTGATTGTACATACTCACCTTACTCAGCTCCACAGCTGTCAGACATAGCAGTGACTGTGGCATCTGTCATGGACGTGCTGGAAGGACAGCTGCGAGAGAGTACCTGGAAGCGGACTGAGTTGCATAGGAAGCAAGGTGGAGGTCTTGCATGGGAGAGGGGGAAGCTGGCACAGGAGTGTGAACAAGTGGAGAAGTTACTGCAGGTGAGGGTAATGAGGTCATTGAGGTACTGAGGTTTGAAAGACACTAGTTTGAACTGGTGTTGGGCAGGCTGGCTACTCATAGCTACTCATCTACTAGCCATATACCAGCTACTCATCTACTAGCCACATACCAGCTACTCATCTACTAGCCATATACCAGCTACTCATCTACTAGCCACATACCAGCTACTCATCTACTAGCCACATACCAGCTACTCATCTACTAGCCACATACCAGCTACTCATCTACTAGCCATGTACCTCCATAGAGTGATGCTCAAGTAATTCTTATGACATTTTGGCCCTTATCTCTCAGGTACCTCTTTTTATTACTCTTCTGAATAACATTTCGGCTCTGGTCACTTTTGTTCATGACACCAGGCTCTCCAGGTCACCCCTTTGCTCATGGCCTCTTGGGTCTCCACCCTAGTTGGCTCAACCCTAGCGTCCACATCCACCTCCTCACTCAGAGGTGTGGGCAACCATGGCAAGAGGAAGGGCATGCAAGGTGGCAGAAGCATGGTGCCAGCTCTTGACCAATTACAAGAGCAGGTCCGTCATTGGCTCAAGGACGATAATATGGATGCCGGAGATGAAACAGAGGGGACAAGCCACATTGCAAATGTTTTGGTGCTGAGCAGTAGCAGGGAGCTTGCCATCCAGGTAGCCATTGATCAGCTGCATCAGTTTGATGCCGCACGCCTGGGGAGGCTCCTGCTGTCCTTGAGCCTGGGCACTACTACAAGCAGCAGCAGCAGCAGAGGCAATGTACCTCTTTCTCATAGAAACATTTATCAGGCACCATCAACGGACGAGCAGGCAGTACATCCTTCAGGTACTGCTGCATCCTCCTGCAGCTCTGCTGCTGATGATGCCTTCAGGATGTTGTTAACAAAGGCATGTGACTCCCTCCGACTAGAATCGCAGGGCTATCGTACTGTAAAGAAGGACAGGAAGGAGGCAACTTCATTTGTGAAGGAGTACCCCATCTGGATGCTAGAGCAGAGGAAGCTGCCATGGCAACCCACCCTGCTTCCTGTTGCTCCCTCTGTACTGCTAGATGTACTGTCAGCATGTGCTTTGGCAGGGTACAAGGAGAGGCCTGACTGGGTAGCTGCTGCTGCCATGCAGCTCACAGGAAGGTGGCGTGAGCTGACCTCCCAGCTTGCAAAGGTGCTGGCTGTACAGAGGGATGCTGCTTCTGTTGATGTTCAGGGTCCTTTGATGGAGGAGCCTGGCAGCAGTAGCACTTCAGGTGCTGCTGCTCCTCAGAGTTTCCCATCAAACCATGTGTTGTGTAACTCCTCTCCCTCTGCTGCCGCTTCCTCACAAGATCTGTACCATGACGGTAGTGCTGCCGCCCTCCAAAAGCAGGTAGCATGCAGCAGATCAGGTAGCATGACAAAGGTTTTGAAGGTGCTAGGGGGCTGGCTGGACTATCAGACTGCTGATGAGGAGGTGAATAATATGGTCAAGCACACAGAAGTCCTAGTTGAGTCTGGAGTCAACTCTCAAGCTGTCATTAGCAGGCAGGTTGCAAATGGAGGCAGACAGGGTTCCTATGGCGGTGACCAAGAAGCACCAGCAGCACAACTAGGGCCTCATGGTACTGATTTGGATGACATGGAAGCAGGTGATGTGGAGCCTGTGGCAGCAAGGCAGGTGCCACGACCTCTATCAAGGGTGGAGCCTGTGGCAGCAAGGCAGGTGCCACGACCTCTATCAAGGGTGGAGCCTGTGGCAGCAAGGCAGGTGCCACGACCTCTATCAAGGGTGGAGCCTGTGGCAGCAAGGCAGGTGCCACGACCTCTATCAAGGGTGGAGCCTGTGGCAGCAAGGCAGGTGCCACGACCTCCATCAAGCAGGTCTTGCTCAACCCCTTCAGCTGCTTCACATTTGTTGTCACCCATCACAAACGAGCTCTTGCATGATTATGCCACAGCTGCAAGGTCCTGGCCTGCCTGGCTGGATGGCGGTCCCTCATGCTTCCCATCAAGCAGCAGCCTGTCTGAATGGCGTGATGTTCCTTCTCCACGACGACCACTAGTGGCCAACAAGCACGCGGCTGCCACCACGACGACCATCCCCAGGACTCTGTTTACTTCTACAGATGCTGTCCTTTATAATGATTCAGGTGCTGTGTGGGAGTTGGAGATTCAGAACCTCAGGGAAGGGGTTTGGGCGATGTCTCAGCTGTTGTCTGATCCCACTCCTCAGCAGGGTGTTGTCTTGGACTTGATGTTGCAAGCTGCAGAGTTGTTACTGCTGCAGATGATGAGGGTAGGGTTGGTAACCAGTCCTTTCGCAATATCCCAGGCTGTCCTGATCATGGAACTGTGTATGGTAATAAATAATAAGCAACGTCTATACATTAACCATCATGATGAGCCATCTCTGCTTCTTCTGCACCGACTGCCCTGTCCGCCTGTTGATGAGGATGCCTGTGAAAATAGTGTTGACAACATGCAGCAGCAGGCCACTCAGCACACACCTCCTACATGTGTAGACCAGAAACGTAAACCTAGTTCACCGCTTTGTGGAACTCAGTTCCTGACTCTTCTAGGAAACCAGCTGTGCAAAGAGTTTGACAGTATTGGCAGGCGGTCTAGGCAGAAGTAAATTGAATGAAACTGTCCTGATGTATGAAGTATGATTATATTTAGAACAAGCGAAGTCATATTGATTATTATCAATGAGATGATATTTCTGCGTTCCACTGGACTACTTCATTCAACTCAAGATACTCAAGAACATCGTCGTCCATAAACGTGTCTTAAATCCACTTTAGAGCTGATTATGTATGATAAGAACAGTAGCATGTACAGCACTATGTGGGCAAAAAGACGGGCATTAATGATGAGGGGTGAGCTCTAGTCCTTTAAATCATAACAAAACTTTATATCCTGCTATTTAATCTTATAGAAGCAGTTAATACCTAGTTAAGTTGCAACCAGCGCTGCATTTTTGCTGCTGGCCGCCAATCAATCTGTAGAGTAAAACAATTCATATGATTATGATGGTCAGTGACAATGGCAACGCCGCTCCCTACCTACTAGTAGAGCTAGTAGAGCCAAGCCATGGCAATGTTAGTCAGCTCAGCAGTATCTACGTCCCACAGCTTTTGCTCAGGCATGAGTCCCACCTCCGGGTTACTAACTACTAAGTATACTAAGCTACGACACCATATTCTTCTTATTCATACTAAGATAACTAAGACTGCCAGTTGTAGCTGGGAAGACAGTGGCCTTTACCCTTCTCCCCAATCTCCAGACAGGCCCTCTGCTGCCATAGCTGCCATGATGATACTCTAGATACTCAACACCTCCCCCCATACTTCTGGCACCTCCTTCTGCCTCATCATATGGCTCCGCTGCTCCATTATGCTCCCGGTCCTGCTCGTCTTCCCGGTCCATTCCCTCCTCAATTACCTCAATGGTTTGGGGAGCACGCACTGCACCGCCACCTCCTTGTACTTGGTAATTCCAACTACTAAACTACGACGTAACACTGTCGGTAGCTTTCCGAACGCTTGAAAGTTCGCCTGATTCAGACTGGGGGAAAGCCCTCGCCTGAACGTCGCCTGAATAAGGCTGGGCTAATGATGCCCTCTCTTACACAATACCTCAGCTAACGCCTCGGGGCCCGATTTCGAAAGGGGTTGGAAGAAGAATTTAAGCAACTACATGTCTCTACAACTTCTCTATGTGCTTATTAACTGCCTCCAACTAATAAAAGTCATCTGCTACGTCAACCCATAGCAGCTATAATTGAAATTTTCTTGAATCAAATTTAATAATGAAACAAAGTCGCTCTGTAGTGTAGCTTAATTCAATTATCTCAGCGAACAAAGAGACTCAATCCAAATCCCTTCAATCAAATTTTTAAAACATTTATAAACAATACGATTAAAATCTTAGTCCAAATGGTTTCCATAATTCCATACAGACAGACATATAGCTCCGAAGCCAATAGTGGGTAGCAACATTGTATCCCTCTTTCGATCGATAAATCGAAATCGGGCACAATCTTTTCTTATGATCTTGGGGATAACGTTTTCTGTTTTAGCACTCCTATGCACTCTTTAACCAGGGCTGACACTGCAGTCAGCGAACTCTGATGTCAACAATACTCGCAAAGCCATACTTCCCACAATATTACAAAGCAACTCAGTGTAATGAAATAGAGAACGGTGTGTATTTATTAATGCCGCATGACTGTCAATATTGCGTTTGTTCTTTCAAGATTGATTTTCGCCACATAACGAGATATCCTAATGGCACATGTGTGCGATATTATGCTTCTATAGGCGGTCAATTTCATTGTAGAACTGTTGCAAATGCGGGCATCTCAGGCGGCAACGACAGAGATCGACATTGCACCAGCGATTTCAGATGTAGAGAAGCGTAGTAAGGGATTCACAAGCTCACTTCCAGCCAAATCAGCTCGTGAGGAGAACGTCCCTAAAAAAATTATGCCCCTGAAAATGGTAGGGAGTTTCTGGCCCCTGCACCTTACAGGTCGTGCCTTCGGTGGCGGTGCCTCTCTTTGATCTGTCTATACTTTGTTTTAAATCTCTACACTGGTCACGTCGTTTTACACTACTTACACAAGGAGACGATGCTAAGCTCAGGTAAGCCGAGGAACACATCTACCTAAGCCGAGGAACACGGAACAATGGAACAACTTTACCAGTTCAAAAGCAAGGAACGAAGATCTTTGGTGTCTCCATCGACATATTCAGGCAAATGTCAGAAAAATGATGAATCATAGCAAAGCCTGGCCATAGCAAGGGACCTGCACATCAGTTGCTAGCGGCGTTATTTATGCAATTAATGCAATGCTTTATTTAGATGCGAAGGTTTCTTTGTGTCTCTTTTATTCTCTTCTGTATTATTGAGGGCTAGGTGAGTACTCCTGCACTATTCTTTCCACTACCTAAATCTTGAATTTCTTTCGTAGGTTCATCTCTTGGCTGGGGCACCCGCTCTGTTCTTTTCTTCTAGTGACTCCACCAACATCCCCACATCCATTGCCCCTGCTATAGTAGCTATAGTGGCTACATATGCAAATGTTTACATTCGAGACTGCGCCTGCTACATGAAGGTGCCCTTTTCTACTACTACAATTAACCCTAATAATTTAGACTTCTGTGTGCACTTGATTATGATTACACACAATCTTCATTTGCATATGTCCCCCATATTTTTACTTCCAGAAGATTGAGGGAGAGGTGATATCTAGGAAGTTTGCTAAGGGTGACAAGGTGCTGCTGACTGACCAGGAGACCATTCTCTACATTCTCATCAGCAGTTCAAAATTCAAAAATTACCAAGCACAACATGACCCTCACTACCCAGCGATTGGCTATTTCAACCAGTATTTTGAGCTGAGGGATATTCTGGGTGTACAAAAACCATTCCTTGTAGGAGTCCTTGGAGGTTTGGCACAGATGAGAATTCTGTATAGTAACCAACTTGGCCACTACAACACTCGTGCGGTAAGTGTCTTGTAATGTAGGCATAGAGAAAATCAGCTTGCACATGTATTTTGTCTCTAGGTAAACTAACTGGTACTGTCTCCCTTAACCTGCCCATCTGCCTTCACATATTGTGCATTGGCAGCAGTTTGTTGCAAGCCATTATAAGAAGCAACTCCAGCTACCAAGAAGGACAAGGATGAACGTTTGCTACATGAGTTAACCATATGTCCTTCTTGGTAGGGAGTCGCTTCTGATGGCTTGTGGCAAATTGTTGTCACTGCATATGTGAAGGCAAATAGGCAGGTTCAAGGAGACAGTACCAGTGAGTTACCTAGAGACAAAATACAAGTGCAAGCTGATTTTCTCACTACAGGACACTTACCGAACGAGTATTGTGTTGGCCAAGCTTGTTATTGTACAAAGCCAGACCTCCAAGGACTCCTACAGGGAATGATTTTTGTACACCTACAATATCCCTCAGCTCAAAATACTGGTTGAAATGGCCACTCGCTGGGTAGTGAGGTCGAGTTGTGCGCTGCCTTTCAAATGATACGGTATTGCTGACAGAGTTCACACCACGCCACCCCTCCTAACAACTGAATTCAGTGGTGGGGGGGGGGATGTATGAACCTTGCAGGCGTGCAGCACATACCATCATAGTTATAATTAAGTTATTAATTATATTTTTCATGGCGGATACAGAATTTGATGCTGATCTAAGAGGCGGGGGAACTTGTTTTGGATGGAGCGGTATGATGAGAACGTACTTAGATTAATTTCATTCCTTGTGAAAACTTGAAATTCTTAGCAAGTCGTTTGATTCTCGTGAGTATTTACGGCCTTGCATGACAAACTTCGGATTAGGGACGCTTGACTGAGGGGTTTTATTCCTTCTTTGATTTGATGAGAGAGAATTTTTGCTAGCTACTTGTTGGAAATTTTTTGATATCATGACAATGCGATGCTTTTTTCATTTTTTAGTTGCAATTGAATTGATAGAAAGTTTTTGTTGTTATGACACGGCCTAGGATGAGCATTTTCATATGCTTGGACAACATAGATGATACTGTAAAACATGTAATAATGTAAATTGGAAAGATGTGGTTATTTACTCAGGTGTTATCTGTTCAAATTATCCAAGTCTGAAAATTCAGATCATGATATCCTCTTGTAATGTACACAAGCACCCTTAGCAAATTTGGCGAGGAACTCAGTATATCAGGTCTCCTTCAGGATCATTCATATAAACAGCTTTGGAGTGCTTCAGTTATCAGATCATCCTCTGCTTCTTTGAATAAGCCTACAGAGGGCAGGTAATCTTCAGCTACTTTTTCAGCCACCAACAGCGCCTGCTGCAGTGCAAGTTTCAAATTTTCCGTATGTGATTTCGCAGCCAGGGGCTTCAAGGCCTCTTTGATCAACAACAGAACCTCCCGGTACGTAATACTCAACTTGTGTCCAATAGAGACCACAAGGGTACCTAAAATTGAACTGTCACTTGCTGAAGCATCAACACTCTTGGCACCTGTCTCTTGATGACCTCTTTCTCTACCTCCTATATCGTTTGCTTCTTGTTTGATGACCAGTTCAGGAGTGGCCACCTTTCTGATCAGGGATAACATGAGAACTTGCAGAGTGCCAATGTCAAGCTGAAGATGATGAAGTATGTCACGTGATGTACCGCCGCTGGCGGTGCTGACCTCATGTACTGCCTCATGTAAGCTAGCACATGTTACAAGCGTATGAACTGTCTCAATGAGGCCGATCCAGCCCAAGCACCAACTTATTCCATTATCCTCTGCCGCCTTCCAAGCAGCAGTTTCTAGAGCCACTGAATTATGCAGCATCCGGCTTATATCATTGACAAACTGCCCTTCTGTTGCTGCCTGCATGTATTTGCTTGCCTGTGAGAAGCATCGATCAGCAGCACCTTGCATGAAAGCTGTCAAGCTCCTATTAGTTGAGTGGTGGTCACTAGGTGATCCCCTGGCAGCATGTTCAGCAGCAGCGGCAGCAACAACAGCAGACTGCCTCACAGCTTGCCTTACAGAAGCCATGGCCATGTGCACACAGTAAGCTCTCTCTGAACCAGATACTGATGAGTCAAGGGCAGTCATGATGTGCATCAAGTCCTTCCTGCTGCTGAGCTTATGAACACCACGTTGCCTGCTCCCCCCTCTAAGGGGACGGCCGCAATATGCCGGCACCTGCTGCTGCAGGGCTGCCCTGACAGTCCTCTCTGCCGCATATGCCTCTGCTGCCTTGGATTGTGTACTGCCCCTGAAGGTGCTAACAGGTGGGGTGTAGGTGACAAGACCCGTGGACCTGATGGCCTCCAGCCTCAAGAACGCTCTAACTAAGGCTGGCAGACCCAAGTGCAACACTCTGGCCACGGGTCCAGCCGGCAACACCCCTACTAAGATGCAGGAGAGACTGGCAATGAGGTAGCTGCCAGGCAGCCTCAGCTTCCCCAAAGCCTCAAGCCCATCTCCTGATGCCGAGGATGAAGTTACTGCTAAGGATGTTGCCATCACCCTGACCATGATTCCGGAGACAGAACGAGCCATACCGTCCAGAGGAGGTGGAGGTAGCTGCAGTAGCCGGCAGACTCTTTCTGATGAGATCTGACTGTGATCCAGATTGTTGATAACCTCCTCCTCCTCCTCCTCAGTGCTGCCATCATCATCATCATCATCTCCTAGTCTCACCAAAAGCTGAGTCAGCAAGGCTGCATGGGCATCAGAGCTGGAAGACCACAACAGCATATCTTGAAGACGAGACTCCCATAGCCGCCTCCTAACAAGCTCTTCATCGTCAGCAGCATCCTTTGCGGTGGTACTGCTTCCAGGCTTTAGGTTTGTAGTGCTAGAGGTAGGCCGTGTGGATCGGCTGCGCCTCTGTTGCTGCTGCCGCCTCGCTGGACGCCAAAGCTCCAGAGGCAAAAGAATTGACAGCACCTTGTTGCGTAGGCTGACATCATCTTCCTCTTCATCGCTTGGCAAGCCCAGGGGTACCTCTAATACAGGCAGCAATACCATCAAGGAGGACCTGTCCAGCAACTGACAAGTGCAGTGCAGAAGCTCCTTCAGCTCATGCAGTACCACCCGGGCATCAGCTGCCTCACCTTCCACATGGCGATAAGAGAGCTGGTGAGCACTGCTATGTTCAACCACCTCAACCTGCTTCAGAGGAAGACCCTTTCTGCTGTCAGAACAAAGGGCTACCCCTTCATCTTGTTGCTGATTGTCATTGGCAAGCACTAGCCCTCCATCAGACTGCTCAGCAGATAAGGTATCAGATGAGGCTGCTCCTGCCAGGAGAAGGAGCTCAGGCCACATGCTGACTGCCTCCTCCCTTATGATGAGAACCAGGGACTCTACCAGTCGTCCCAACAAGTCCAATGCCTCACCAGTCACCAGACTCGGCAGCAGCACTTGTATCCCATCCATAATACGGGCAGCCCTACTTGAATCATGGTCCATGATGTGATGAATGCCTTGCATCAGATGGGTATCCACACAATTATCCACACTCTCATGTTGGGAGTGTGACCAGCTTCTGGCTCTGAAACTCTGCTGCAGCTGAACCAACAGAAGTAGAAGGGAAGCCAAGGAGAAGCTGTTGGCACTTGTCCTGGAAGCTTCCAGGACAGCTGTACCAGTGTCAGTAAGACCTATAATCTGCTCTACTACAGGGGACTGGGATGTACTGCTGCAAGCTCCTAGACTCCTCCACTGATGATTCATGATAGAGGCAGCCTGTTTCATGGCAGCTGAAACCTTGATGAGGGTTACACCGGCAGAGGAAGGATTAGCCTGATGGACCTGATGCTGTGGGGTGGAGACAGGGGCTACATGTGCAGACTCTATATTTAGTTGCTGATCATCCAACCTAAGGGCGTCAGCCAGGAGGAGGAGCGCCGTGTACATCTGATGTCAATATACAACAGGAACAGCGTATTTCTAATCATGGTTTCACGCATTGGCTTTTCACACCCTACCACCCAACAAAATATATATAGCCTACCGATTTCAAGCGCCAAATGCTCTGCAGCAGCATTCAGACTATCGAAGGAGATGATGTAACAAAAAAAATACAAACCTCAGTCAAGTAAGCTGGCCCTCTCAGTGTGCTTCTTGCTCACTACTGCCCTTGATGTAAAACTCACTTGAGCATCTAGACCTCCTAGCAGTCCTCCAGTCATCCAAGCCCTAAGGACTGGCACTACAACATGCTGGACCTGCTGACTCCTCTCTAATAGCCCCTGCTCAGCCAGAGCACCACAAAGGCGCAGAAGTGTAGAGCGGTCTGAAGGGCTGTGATGAGGAGCAGTAGCAGCAGCAGCAAAGGCCTGGGAGGAGGAGCTCTCAGCAGAAATAGCCTCTATAGAAGAGCCCTTTTGAGAATCATTCCTCAGAGCTGAAGGTGGCTCTTTGGGAAAGCTTGGGAATGGCAGCCCCAAAAGAAGCTCCCTTAGAGTGCAGGCTAAGAGTCCATCTTCACCAGTATGATGAAGTACAGCACTAGACCCTGATGTCAAGACACAACCTTTGCTGCCTAATACCTGCTGCCTCTCCAGCTGCTGATGCTGCTGCTGCTGCTGCTGCTGTTGCAGGAAAAGGACCTGGCAGAGAGACCTAGACTTCATGAGGGGCCGGAAAGCGCCCATCAGCTCCAGAACCAGATCCAGCTGGCCTGCATGATGGACGCCATCAGACACTAACCGAGCCACAAGCTGCAAGGGCGCCACCACTGCCAGAGGAAGCAGCTCTGCAGCTGCTTCAGCATGGAGGTCCTGCAGCTGCCCCCGTGACAGCACGACACCATGGGAGCGCTCTAGATCATGCATGTGGATCATGCGGTTGAGGATAGACACAATCTTGCGGCTGGCTGCTGTTTGGATAGAGGCATCAAGACTCCAGTAGGTGACCAGCCTGCAGAGTGGAGAGGGAGCAATGAAGAATATGAGGATATGAATAAGCCACTCAAAGGGAGAAGTATTGGAATGAATGGGCCAGTTGTTTCCCAAGGCTTTGAGGTGAGTGCATTCTTTTATCTAAAAACCCTGAACAAGGAGCTCCAGGCAGATATGCTGATTTTGAACAAGTCATGAAGGATACCAACAATGATGACTCCAGTTTAGAAGATGAGACAAGACAACATTTCAGAGAGCAGAAATGATTTCAGAGAGCACCAATTTCTGCTACCATCATGACGATCTGACTTACTGAAGCAATGATGGTCTGGCCAGGACAGCCTGGAGCAGAGCTTGCTGATGCTGGGCCTGCCTCAGCTCTGCGATAGAGCCCATGGCCATGTGGAGCAGCACCATGTCCAGTGCAGGAGCAAAAGAATGTCCTAATGAAGAGGCATGGCCTGGGCCTCAGTAACACTGTCTGGAATAAAGACCTGACAGTAAAGCTCCAGTACAGAGACATGCTGTATACAATCATGCAAATGAAGAGAATACAATGGATAGGGTTTTCATTGATTAATTAATAGCACTAAGCTAGGCATGCCCACAGCTCTCTACTCACCACTAGCTGCTGAGGCTGTTTCACTCTTTCTAGAAGCCGACTCCGGCATCGATGTGAGCCTTGATGACAGCTCAAGCAATGCCAAAGTGCTTGCCAATGCTGAGTAAGGATTGGTGCCCAGCAGGCTGGGTAGTACTTCTGGCAGCGAGTGTACTGCAAGCCAAGGACAGGGCATGCCTGGCGTGAGAGTTGCAACAATGACCGCTGCCAGGCGCTGTGTCCAGCTTACACCGCTGCTGCTTCCCCCTTGAGACATTGATGACAGCGACCATGCTGGCAGCAGCTGAGGAGGGCCAGGCAGTGGTAGGCAGCACGCTGCTGCTGTGGCAGCAGCAGCAGCCACGGCAATGTTCATCAGGGAGGGTCCAGGTGCTGTTCCTGTTGCAGCATTCCTGATCTCCGCAAGACGCCTCCATGCTGCAGGTGAAGAAGCAGGGTGGTCTAGGGTATCCTGGTACGTGAATGGATCCTTGACTGGATCAAATGATGGATCTGCCACCCTGCTGTGATCAACAGCGTCAGCACTACAAGTCCTGGGATCTTCAGCATCAACATGTGTACTGCTTGGTGGCCCACCAACTTGAGATGGCCCTTCAGAAGTCGTGTCTACATCTTTGGATTGCAACCTTAGGCTGTCTGCTAGATAATGTTGTTGCGGTTCCTCAAGAGCACGTGGCTCCTTGGCTGCTGCTTCTGCAGCACCAACCTTCCAGTGATCTGATGATGTGTCAGCAGAGCCCTTAATGCCACCAGTAGCATCTGACTGTCCCAACTGTCTAGTCGGTTCAGACGCTGAAAGTGTGGACTGCTGCTGCTGTAGTATTCTCACAGATGAGCTTTGGTACAGGGTCCTTTCAAGGCCATGGACCTGTGAAGCCAGCTTTGATGATAGCGTGCCAGACAACTTCTCGTAAGCTGCCTTGATCATAGCAATCCTGTGCTTTGATGAGGGTAGAATTGCATCTCCACTTAGTCCAGCAGCAACTGCACTTAGTCCAACAGGACTTGTACTGCTAAAAGAGAGGGTAGACGGAATGTCACTCCCATCCCTGCTTTGCTTTAAGAGTGCGCTGCTAGTACCATCCCCTACATAATTTCCTGCTCTACTGAACATAGTTGTGTCTAGATCTAGATCTTGGGTAAGGGGGTAGAGGCCTGCCATCAACCCTAGTGAAAGGAATGGACAGTCTTTAAGAAGCAAGGAGAGTAGGCTGGTTATGAGGTCTTGATCTGGTATAAGCAGGTATAGAAGCTCCGGAACCATGTGTTCCATTCCCAGTGCTTGAACCACAGCTCCATAGGCAGCTGCTGGCAGGGCCCATGTGGAGGGTAGTGCCAGGTCATCCAGTACAGCGCCTCTGCTGCTGACCAGGCAGGCCCTCAGGGGTGGCCATGACATAGCAAGGTATGAATGGAGGAGGTTGGCTGAGAACTGTGCAGTGGGCTTCACTGTCCAAGTCTCAGCATCATTATGAGGAGGAGGCTTCGCTGAGGGAGGCTGGGACCGTGGCACAGCCTCAGGTTCAGGGCAGGTTCCATTCTTCCCCAGAAAGGGGTTGGCTGTTCCTGCTGCATGATGGGGGGATACAAGTCCATATGGGACCTTAGGGTTTAGGTTAGGGTTTATGACCTTACTACTCATAGGTGCAGCTTCCACTCTTGCATGGGGAGCGATGCTGCTGAAGGTAGCCGCACTCTCCTGGCTAGAGGAAGTGTCAGTTTCTTGAGGTATTGCCTGATCAAGAAGACTGCTGCTGATGACATGGTGTCCCTTCATCATGGTGAGGTCATACATGAGATACTGGAGGTGATGGATCAGCCTCTCAACCTGCCCTGACATCCTCTCATCCATCTCATCCCCATGACCATCCCTGCTGCTGCTTGTGTCCTCATTCAGCAAAGGAGTACTGTTACTACTAAAAGTGGTGAAGCCACATGAGGAGAGCACAGTGTTCAAGCGAGCCTGGGAAGCAAAGGGAGTGGGGAAAGAACTTTGACAAGTGGATGTACAGGAGAACTTAGAAGAATGGCGCATCAGTCAGAAATGGGCTGTACTGAAAACAAGTAATCTGAGGCAGCAGTTGAGGCTGACAAAGGCCATCATCTAACATCTAGTTGTGTAGTTGAGAGATTTATCATTGTGAAGGATGAACTATGTCAGCTCTTACATGAGATATATGGACAGAAACACCACGGACAAGATGATATATCAAGATAATAATGGCGGCTGGGATCATGGTTATCCTGTTAAAGTGGTTACCTGGATATATGAAGGTAACATGGCCTGCCCAGGCATCTCCAGCAGTGCTGCCACAAGCTGCTGCTGCTGCTGCTGCTGCCGCCAGCCATGTGCAGAGCCTGGATGTCCGGAGAGGCCACGTAGGCGACGAGGTGGCATGACAGTAGGCTTCTAAGTTTTTCTGGTTGCAGGAACGATCTAACTGGAATAACTATTAGCAAAGTAGGATGATGAGGTTTTGATTAATTGCAAGTCGCAGTTAGTACTTCTGGTGCTTGAGAGATCTGCTTTGAGAGTAGCAAGTCTCCCACTAAAAGTTTAGGTCCCTTCTTCTGGTATTCTGTACTCCTCAGGCCTCCTTGGTTACACTCACTGGCTTGCTCAGAAGTCTTCGTATCAGTCTCTGCACCTTTCTGCAGACACCATGACATACAGCAACGAAAGACATTGATAAGCACCGAAAAACATTATTAATAAGAAGGGGTCTAGTCCTATGACATTATAAAGAAGGGGTATAGTCCTATGACATTATAAAGAAGGGGTATAGTCCTATGACATTTACAACTGTCTTATGATGAAAATACTCAAAACAAAATCCTCAAAAACGGGCGATGCCGGGAGAGACAGCATATTATTGATGACGCGGAAATATCTGGCTGAGTCATAATTGAGATCTGTGGTGAAGACAGGGATCCTTACTTATTACAACTAGTAATTTACATCAAGGGCTACACTATACAGGCATCAAGGGCTACACTATACAGGCATCAAGGGCTACACTATACAGGCATCAAGGGCTACACTATACAGGCATCAAGGGCTACACTATACAGGCATCAAGGGCTACACTATACAGGCATCAAGGGCTACACTATACAGGCATCAAGGGCTACACTATACAGGCATCAAGGGCTACACTATACAGGCATCAAGGGCTACACTATACAGGCATCAA
>BEGY01000086.1:112009-147206 GCA_002335675.1 Chlamydomonas eustigma | reverse complement strand
ACACTATACAGGCATCTTATGACAATAATATTATGACAACCTAGTTTTATGTCTCACTCTTCTCACCTTGGTAGTATGAACACTGCGACAATGGTAAGCATGAAGAGAAGGACGAAGTCAGAAGCATCCAGAGCCTTCACAACAACCTGCATGGAGCTACACTGCCAAGACACAGAGGGAATCTCCACCAGCTCTTCTGTACCTCCCCACACTTATGACCTGATATTAAAACAGCTCTGTGTCAGCAGTGACTTATTGCAGCACTCAATTTGTCTATAGCTCTGTGTGAAAGCATAGTGACTGGTCAGTGGAGGTAGCGTGATCGATCCCAGTCAATGTGGATTCAGAAGAGGCCTGTGGTAGAGACTGGGTCTGCTGCTGCTGCTGTTGCACTTCAATGGGCACTTCACCTAATGGATGGCCAGCAGAATTCGTACGATCTGCACCTTCCTCTGCTGCTTGATTTAAAATGGATAGTCTCTCCTGCACATTGTATCATGAAATCAATGAGAGTGACCATCAGCCTCATAGGCTGTACGGCTGGATTAGTACCATCACAAAGAATGATTATCATCATCACAGGCACAAACCAAGAGGAGCACCATCACAGCCTATGACAAAGATCATGACACTGAAGCTCATATTCCAAAAATAATATGAGCGAGATGCTCTGTCATATTCCAACAATAAAATGAGCAAAGTATGTATAATAGCAGGTTGGGCGGTAATTGTCCAAGTACTGCCACATTGCAATTTGAAGGGTCGCAATTACTTGCTCGCTCTCATACCTTGTTACGAGAGCCTATTCGTCTCAGAGCAGCCTCTTTCTCCACAGTACTGAGCTGTGCCCAGTTTGTGATACGTCTCAGAGTCCCGTCCTCGTTCACTAATCAGAATGATGTGGTGTGTGTAAAAAGTCACGAACAGAGTAATACAGCAGCTGAGGACAGAGTCATGATATTGACATGGCGTTTAGTATGGCCTCCATATTCTACTTATTGCATAAGTATGGCCTTCAGTCATGACAGCTCAGCGATTTTATGCAACCAGAAGTATGAAGTAGTAGCATTGAACTCACCAATAGCAGGACCTAGATGGTTGAGTTGAACTTTTTCTCCTGAAGAAAAGTGTGGAAAGAGAGGTAAACTAAGAACTATTCCTCAGCAAGTAGGCTGAATATAGCTTGAGAGCTGTGTGCTTAATAAACAAGTCATTGTGTGATCACTGTTATTGGCTACAGTGAGCCTCCAAATACCTGAGAAGAACCTACCTAGCTTGAGGGTCTTGCTGTGTCCCTCCTGCCCTACTTGAGAATCAGGGAGCTCTAGAACCTGTCGGCAGGGCTGATTGAGTAAAGCCTGATGGTGAGGCATTCAGCACAAATTGAGATTCTTACGTTACCGGTGCAGAGGGAAAATAAGAGAGAAAATGTGATTGCTGCAGCAGCTGTGGACGCTTGCATGTGCCCGATGTCATACAACAATTTGCTTTCCTCAATAGTTGTACAGAAGAGTACGGCAGAACAGTCGGCCACAGCGTCCATAACAGCGCACGTTTGCATCTTCCTAATTAATTAAGAATGCAGTCACTTGTAAGAAGTGGACCAAGCTCAGCTATCAAGAATCCTTTCCTTGGTAGTACTGTAAGCTATCGCGTTGCAGCTGCCCCTGCACCTACAAGTAATGCTACTAGAATGGTGACAACCATGGCAAAGAAGAAGGTAAGCCTTATCTTTGACAGCCTCCTGCAAAATGTATGATTACAATATTCGTTGGTACTTTAACAGGGAGTCCGAATTATCGTAACTGTCGAGTGTACCGAGTCCAAGTCCATCGGGGCCACACCCTCTCGCTACTGCACACAAAAGGTAAACCGTGGATAAGAGGGTCTCGGAACACCTTTTAGAATGTGTTTCTGTTAGAGCTTGATGCTCACAGTTGTAACCCAGCTGAAGATTATCATCATGAACAAGGTGTCTTCAGTGAGCCTAAGAATGACTAGGGGGGGAAATGTGCCCATGCAGGAAGGCACCAGCACAATGCTATCATTGAACAACTAAATTGATTAATATCATCACATCCTATTGAATGCTTGTGTTGTGTGTAGAATCGTAAAAACACACCTGAGAGGCTGGAACTGCAGAAGTACAACCCCAACCTCAGTGAGTACAAATTTCCAACCTGAGATTTAGGTATTGTCTTATCTTCTGTAAAGAGATACACGTCAGGGTTTGAATGAGGTGATGATTCACTCGACACACAACAGCCAGATGATTCATTCATGCTTTTACTGTTTGTTGCGGACAGGGCGTTACACTCTTCATCGCGAAATTAAATGAGGGAACTGAACTCAATGCAAATACACCATGGCTGTAACTCTTGCAGCTAAGATTATGAACAAACCTTCTTTATTGGTTGCTAATAAAGTTTTGCAAAGCTCATGCAAATTTTCCCTGATTGCTGAGCCATTTGCTTAGCTCATGGCCATCCGAATTAGGCTTGTTGAAGGTGTAAGCTGTTACCCGTACTATAGACAGATTTTCTAAGCAATTGCCTAAGTGCATCATGGTTTGGCTAGCATACCGAGGTTTAGGAAGTGAATTTACTCCACACAAGTGAGAATAACGTGTTAACGTAACGCTGACATGCATTATCCAAAGGACTACAGTCGATACTAAATGTCAAAAGTAGATGTTCAGGATATTAAGAACAAGCTTGAAAAGAAAGCAACATTCAAAGAGGGAGTAAAGGACTTATCATCGGCACTTAGTGCTTGCACTCTTGATGATAAAGGACAGGAGCAACTCAATATACTTTATCCGCTTATACAACGAGTCCACCAACTGCTAAAGGCTCGGCACACTGGCATCGACTACTGGAGGACTGGAAACTCGTTGTTCTCTATCAGCAGGGTAAGTGTACCTATTTGAAATCTCTGTGTCTGATACAATGGTCTAACCATCATGGCCATACTGTTAACCTGCCCATGGACGCAGCACTTGAACTTTTCTCCTCACCAGCTGGCAAAGCTTAAGGACTTCTCTACTGATGCGGAAACATTTTTGAAAGAGGACAGTGAAGAAACCTCAGCCTCTACTCCACATGGATTCCCCGCCACAGAGGCTGAGCTCCTTGACCTGTTGTCTGAATCTCATCCGGTGAGAGAAGGTGGTACGACGCCTCATTGTATCCATTTCATGATGCTTAGCATCTCAAACATTCATGAAAGTAAGATATTTTTACAAGAGAGAAGGAGTTATTGGAAAAGGAAGGGATACCTTCTTTTTCTCGCGTGTGTCACAAATGAATAGTGATATAAGGTCCTTTCTGCGCAGATGCAACCAAATTATTTTGGTGATGTTATGTGGTAGATCTGCAAAGTGCTTTTGATTCTCATTATCTATCCTTTATGAACAGCCTGAATCTCATTATGATGATGCTGGGCCAATCATTGATGAGGACTCAGAGCGATGGAGGCGAGCCCAGGTAAGTGGTGATGTAGCGGTGCCCACTGCATCAACGGGAGTGAACAGAACTGGTGGTGGTGGAGAGGATCATACTCTGAGCAACCAGGATCCTGCCACAACGTCAGGAACAGGAGATGCAAGAGAGACAGGCTCTAGGGTGCAGACTCGGAGGCAGATCCATCAGGCTATGCAGCGACAGATATTGGAGGGAATACAGGCAAGGCATGTTGTGGATTGTGGCTCCGTCAACTTAGTTTCAGAGGAATAGATGGAGGTATGGCTGTGAGTGCCTATGAGTGCCTATGAACTTGCACTGCAGTCTTAGTTTGGCTGATTTGTTGTTCTGTTTTTATTGAAGAATCTTCTCCCTGAAGTCTTCAATTGGAGCATGCTTTCCACGCATGCCCTGATAAACATGTTGCCCATCAATCGGAGCATGCTTTCCACAAATACCCTGATAAACGTGTTGTCCATCAATCGCAGCATTCTTTCAAAATCTGTATTTTTAAATTTTTCATCTCATTCACGCAATTGAGCGTGCAGAGTGTGTACTCTGGTATGGAAGCGGTTAATCGTGGTGCAGAGGCCATAGGGCGAGAGCTTGACAGTGTTCTTGAATCTCTCTCAAGGACCGCTGCACTGCGAGCAGGTCAGCAAGGAACAGACAGTGCAAAGAGACCGCCTGCATCTAAGAAGGTGAGAGAGAGTGATACTGCACCAAGTTCATCAAGGTTGCATCCTCATCATAGTAGAAACTTGTGCTCTGAAATTGTGTGTACTGTACATGTCTCTTATTGTGCATGAAGACAGGCAGAAGGATGAGGGTCTGATCTTAAGTCTGATCATAAGTCTGATCATAAGTCTGAGTCAAATTCCTATGTGTGTAATTGGAGTTGAAACATGCGATTAATGAAGGTAAGAAACCTGTCTTGAGATGAGGTAAAGTATAGCCTAACAAAGACGTCGTGTTGAACATGTTTCTTGTAGATGATGATGTTAAGGCATATGAATCTTTCCTTTAAAGAGAGTGTTGTGGATCTCTGTATTTCTCTCCTAGGTGGTGTCAAATCTGCCCCTCATAGAGGTGACAGGGGAGAAGCTGACAGAGTGGGGCCCTGAGTGCATGTGTGCTGTTTGCACTTGCGAGGTTGCACTGGGGGAAATGATTGTGGCAAGTACTCACATTTACACACACATGCCTTCAGCTTCAAACCTACTCTTTTTAATAAGAAATTAGTTGTACCTGAGTTTCAGTTTTCTGAGGAGTAACTAGCTTTATTGATCCCTCTATTGTTTCCTTCCTCTGAGCTTCAATTCTGTTTTGAGGTTTGAGGTTTAATGGATTTGGATTCTCAGGAACTCCCTTGCAAGCATAAGTACCATCGTGCCTGTGTGACCCCCTGGCTTCAGAAGCACAATTCATGCCCAGTGTGTAGGAAGGTGGGTGCGTGATTTACAATGAACTGTTTGTTTGCACGCCATGAGTCCCAACCCTGCGACTTATTTTATGTACTGATTAGACCCTCCTAGGATGAGTATATTTCGGTCAGCTGATGAGATAATTTCCCTGCAATTCATCATCATGTGTTGCATCGGGCTTCTAATACCATGATGCTGAGTGGCTGTTGTGGCTGACTTCTCCAAATAATGTTCCTTATTTTCCCAGGAGCTGCCTACCGATGACCCACATTACGAAGCTAAGAAAGAAAAGGATGTGGAGGATGAAGCAGAAAGGAGAGGTGCTGCCAATGCTGTGCGGGGAGGAGAGTACATGTACCTCTAGCTTGTCCTCCGGCTGGGAATTGCATAGAGTAGAATACATGTAGTACCTCTAACTGGCCATCCCCTGAGAGTGATGTACTTGCAAAGAGTGATGTAGCACTCGCATCTTGAGTTGAGGATAGGAGAATAAGTGAAGACTCAGTTAAGACCATGCAACTGTTGTTGACAAGATCGACAATAAAAGTCAAACAAGTGAAACCTGATAGGTTCATATGAGAGCCTTGTAATTATCCTTATCTAGATCCTTACATGTGAAGATCTGACATGAACAATCTGATAACAGGCACCATATATCTTCTCGAAGGGCTTGTAAATATAAGCGCATTGTCTGCATTTTCAGGGAACTAATTCACATGATCACACGTGAATGAAGGTAAAAGACTTCCTTATTAATGAGAAATGGCAACCTGTTTGAGTACACACAGACAATCATCTGCTGTTATTTCTACCTTGAAAGCAAAAGTGTGCACCCCTAAAAAAGGTCAGAGAGTTAAGGCTTTCACAGTGCAATGATGCACAATTGCATGCATCACAGCAAAGGATACCTTATACCCACAGCACAGCACAGTAGGAACTAGCATCATCTGACACAATAAGCAACCAGGCAAAAATTTATGACGCAAATGAAAAACAAAATAGCAAATCTCTTCAACACAAATCTAGAGGCAGATCTGCTGCTCATCAATCCTGATGATCTCCCTATCATCTCCTGGCAGGCTGAATTTCTTCACTAGTTAATAATCCATGGCGTCATGAGTGCTCAACACAAAACAAAAAAACTTTATTCTTTGCGAGCTTGAATGGCTTGTACTACATGTCCTAAAGCGGTACAGATAGGCCAAATATCTTCCAACTGAAAAACAATGAGCTCAACTTTATGTACTACAATGCCTGTCTATCAGTTCAGCCTACTCATCGTCATCATCTTCTTCTACATCCGCTTCATCATCATCAGAGTCACTAAGCAACACAGAGGCTTTCCGCTTCTTCTTAGTACTCCCAGCAGGCCCACCAGCCACCCCACCGATGGATCTTTTAGTCGCTGCCCTCCGTGCTTTCATGATTGAGGAATTATTAACTGTAATCAAAAGATTTAGCTCAGTGTCATTATGCAGGTCAAGACTTGTTTCTTTTCTAGTTCTCATGTCATACATGATCTGAAACTATAGTGCAGCTGTGAAATTCGGCATCATGGAAGGCAGGCGGTACCTGCAAGTACGAGCTCCTAAAGATTTCACACATCTGCTAATAGAGCATTATTATCTGATAGCAGGACATGCTAGAGATTTCACACATCTGCTAATAGAGCATTATTATCTGATAGCAGGACATCATGCTAATATTCTAATTGCTGATGACTTGCTCTTGAGGTTGGGAACTTCCATAGCATTCACTGACCTGCTCTAGAGGTTGGATAACTGTTCAAGTCCACACATGAGCTCAATATCTGCAGGCTCTGCAACTGCTTTAAGGTGACCAGGTCTAACCACTCAAAGCTCTCAGCTTTGGTGCCCAAGTGGTAAGTCACACTGTTCAGTGCAATTTTTTGATTTCACACTGTTTGATGCTCATTATTGGTGTTGGAGTCGAAGAATACAGTGTGCATGACAAACTTATCTTACAATGCAGAACAGCACAGTCATTTGCAACATTCATGGCTAGACAATCAGTGAAGCAATTTAAAAAAACACGATGGCCACAAGAAAACTTTGCAGGTATGGGACGTCGCCAGGAGTCAGTTGTACCTCATTAACAATAACGCATTCAAATATTGATATTTAATTAAGGTGGAGTCACACCTTATGCCAACGCAAAGCTCTTACTATGCAGGCATAGAGGCAGAGCCACTAGGGCTGGCTATCACTTAAGTAGTGAGACTGAAGTGCAGGAATGCGCTTCCTACCCTCAAAACCCACAGTCCTCACTGCTGAGTACTGCTGCAACTTTCTTCCCCACTATCTATGCTTAGGAAGAGCACTTACCAATATTGACCATTTGACTGCTTGAAGAGCACTTACCAATATTGACCATTTGACTGCCTGAAGAGCACTTACCAATATTGACCATTTGACTGCTTGAAGTCCGTCAGCACGCCATCGTACCAACAATTCTCTGGCTCCCAGAAGCGACGCACTTTACGTCCAATGTATTCCACTTTGAGACCAGGAGGTATGGGGGCAGGCCCAACTAGACCGTCCTGACCCAATAAAGGCTTCTGGGTCAGAAAAATAAAGCAGCATTTGTTAATATTTATAGAAGTTCAATTTATTCAAGAGAGTGTCAGTCCCCCTCTTAGTAAGGGCTGCACATGGAAAGAGAGTGTCATGACCATGAGTAAGGGCTGCTCATGGACAGAGAGTGTCATGACCATGAGCAAGGGCTACACATGATGCCCAATTTAGTGACCGCAGGACACGTGATGGAATATGCCACCTTGGGATCTTTAACAAGTGCGCAGTGGCCAGTGTGTGATCATGTTTGTGAATATATTTTAAAACAATGCATTTTATACAAAGGCATTGTCAGAGACAATCAATGCTACACCAGTTCAAAATTTGAAGATTGTTATGAAATGCATTTCAAGTAAGATCACGCTCCGCATAACATGTACCAACCATCTTGGGAATCTTCTGCAAAGCTCCAGCCGGAGTCATCCCAGTATTTGGTCTCAGTGCCTGATGTGGTGATTGATACACTTGATGTGATTTGATAGCTGCATGAGAGGAAGTTGTAGCTTCATGCCGTGAGGCAGATCCTGCCCTGGTCACAGGCTCGTTCACTGGAGAGGGAGTGCTGCAAACAATAATTTGAATTGCACATTAATAACTCTTATACTTTAAGCAAAATGATTTGCATTAATCCTGGTAATGAATTTCCCATCTAAAAGGAAGCATATGAGGGAGATGATGCATGCAGAACTTTCTTGGGTGAGGGTGTAAGTGGCACTCCCATGGGAGCCAGGAGGGAATCATTTGCGCAGAATGTGTATCTGAGTCATGACTTTTCTATGCTGCACGAACATTATCCATATATCGAAATCATTGGGCAGGGACAGAAATTCAAGCTGTAGCAGAAATTCACAGCACTGTGGAAGTATGTGGAATGCAATGACATGAGAAGTTCTACACAAGAGGGGCCCTGAAAGTCTTACCCATTTGTCAAATCATGCAGAGTGTTGTTTCGTTTTGCCTCTAAGAGCTGTCTCAGCCACTTGGTGTGAAGTTCTAAGTCAATCCCAAGTTCTAATCTGAGTTTAGTGAACAATTCCTGGACAAGACATTAAAACACGCATTTAGATGTTTGATTTAATTCAGATGACAATCAACTCTCACATAGAATATTAGGTACCAATTGGTATTGATACCTAATAAGCACTCGGTTGAAAGTTAGCACCAAAAAACTTGGATGCATCGATATATGCCTCCTAAAACATTCAAACAGCTTCCCGTAACTTACCGAATCATTCTTTCCAGTACTGATTAAGCTCTTCATGACTAGGAAATATGCTTCCTCCTTGAGCTCTCGTTTCCTAGTTGTAGGGTCAACTATTCTACCACCCATTATCAATCCTAACTTATCCTTTGAGGCGTAGCCACTTCGTGTGTAAACTCCCAGATGAGCTGTTGAAGTAAACCCTGATTCATCAACCCCACTTTGCCTTCAGTTGTCAAGAGGTGGCGTTAACATTACAGGTGTCAAGAGAAAAAGATGAATTTATCATCGCA
Organism: Chlamydomonas eustigma; assembly: GCA_002335675.1. Classification (NCBI taxonomy): domain Eukaryota; kingdom Viridiplantae; phylum Chlorophyta; class Chlorophyceae; order Chlamydomonadales; family Chlamydomonadaceae; genus Chlamydomonas; species Chlamydomonas eustigma. The sequence continues at coordinate 138,233 of BEGY01000086.1, read as the reverse complement.
ATCGGTATCTACATGCCCTGGCCGGAATCTACTCAGAACACGTCGGGAGCTCATGAAAATGCGGCCTACCGCACTAGCTTCTGCTGCCTCGACATCAGAGATAAATTTCAGAAAGTACCAGGGTCTTGGGAATGACTTCATTCTCATCGACAATAGAGCATCTGTGGAACCTATTATCTCGCCAGCACAGGCTGCTAAGTTGTGTGATAGAAACTTTGGAATTGGCGGAGATGGAGTGAGTTTTCTTCTGGATCATCAACCAGCCATTTCTGACCAATTCATGACACCCAGACTAATTACATGTAAAAACATGCAACAGCAATGTTTTGACTTCTGCTACAAGTCTATTGCAGAGATTCACCTTTTAGAAACTCTCCTGTATGTATAATGATCATACTCGTAGGTGATATTTGCCTTGCCGCCGGTGGGATCTACTGACCTCACCATGCGCATCTACAACAGTGATGGGAGCGAGCCAGAGATGTGTGGGAACGGTATCCGGTGCTTAGCGCGGTTTGTAGCAGACATTGATAAAGCTAGCCCTAGGAAGTACAAAATACACACTCTGGCAGGTGAGATAACTCTTGGTGTTAAAACGCATTATGATGTGAAAGTGGTGAAAATGTAAAGGTGTCAGGGTTATACACTCTCCCAAGATGCCATGTATAAACTCTGTCAAGTTGAGCTCTGTCCCCATAGGATTGTTCCCTGTATGGTTTATTCCTGTCACTTTACGGTTGACATGCTAGGTAATGTTCATTCTGAGCCCCTTCTTCATCTCATACACTTTTGTTATATGTTATATCTATCTCTACTAGGTCTTATCCAACCCGAGCTCTTGCCTGATGGTCAAGTTTGTGTGGACATGGGAGGGCCTGTGCTTGAAGGTCCGAAGGTGAGATTCAAAATAGCGTGCAATGTTCCTATCTCGACTAATGATGCGCATGTTTGTTTTGAATCTTAGGATCTAATGATAGAATGAACTTGGTCACAGCATGAGGCATTGTAGATTGAACTTGGTCACAGGATGAGGTATTGTAGAATAAGTTGGTCACAGCAAGAGGGCATGTAGAATTGGATTTCTTATCCGACGCCCTTTATGGAAATTGTGTGAGATGTGTGGGAAAAGAATAATGATGATGCTGAAGAAGAAGGAAAATGTAATTAATAGGAGCAAGTCAAGAGTACTCACTCAATGTCCTCAACAAGGCTTAATCATCCGTCTTGAATTTGTACCGAATGTCCTTCAGTAGTGCACTTACTGCAACGCTGTTTATCAGGGAATGTTGTCGTTGATGAGCTGTTGTCTCCCTTGTTGTGTGGACAGGTCCCTACCACTCTGGAAGCTACTCGGGGATCCACAGTCGTTGAGCAGTCACTGGAAGTGGAGGGACAGACCTATAAGATCACATGTGTGAGCATGGGTAACCCTCATGCAGTTACATACTCAGTGGATGGGAAGCCTATTAAGGTATGAGGATGTTCTCATAATTCTTAAAGAGGTAGGCATGCCCTTGGAGTCCTGAGGGCACCTTTGGACAACAACCTTCATTACTTCATTGTTAGCATGTATGTTCCAGTCAGACCCCATACTTAGTCAAGCTTAATACTTAAGGAACTGAGTCAGGATTTGAACATCATGGCATTGCCTGTTAGATTGTAGATTATGTACAAAATAACATGTTGCTGATGCCTCCCAGCACAAATTTCCTTGCAATGAGTTCATCGTAGCTTTAAATTCAGACCATACTAAACAAATCCAAGCTGGCATAATAAACTTCACCCCCCTTATGCATAACCAGGATTGGGGACACTCTTATGAAGCAAAGTCCTTATGATGTGACACATAATGGAGTCAATACTGAGTCCTCGCTCATCACTTCAAGTACTGAACATAGTACCACCCAATTAAAGTACTGGACATAGTGCCTCTCATCATTTAAGTACTGGACATGGTGTCCCTCATCATTCAAGTACAGGACATAGTTCTATAGCAGCTGAATGATGTTGTGATATTATTGCAATAATCTGAACCTTCCTTGTGGACAAATCCCACACTGACAGCTGCTATGATCATGGTGCTTTCTCTTCATAACAATTGCATCAACTCTTATATCTGTGCACTGAGACTAGATATTAAAGCTATGTTGATTTTGTAGGATTGCAGCTTGTCTTACATACAGTGATGGAAGAAACTAATAAGTCTTGCTTACTAACTGCAGTGTTTAAAGAGATTGAAAGTCATGTGTTTGTCACCTCCATTCTTATTTTTGGGACACCTGTATGTTGAACATTGTTTAATGGACTGCGATCGAGAAGTCAGGTTTTTATGATTTGCATGTGTCCCATTTTTTGTTTGTACAGGTGGATGAGCTGGACGTGTACAAGATCGGACCCAAATTCGAGAAGAATACTGTATTTCCTGCTAAAACCAATACAGAGGTGAGTTAGGACACTAAGCATTCTATGGTGGTTAACGTATTCCCAACACTCCTGCCATTTTGGCATTTCTCAGGTTTAGATGCTCCGCAAGCCAAGGAGAGTATTAGCTCAACCTTCTTTTTACATCAGATTTTCCTGTGTTGATTCTTAACGCAGTTTGTCGAGGTCCTTACGAGAAGCCATGTGCGCATGGTGGTGTGGGAGCGAGGTGCAGGACGAACTCTGGCGTGCGGTACGGGCGCCTGTGCCACTGTGGTAGCTGGTGTCTTGGAAGGAAAGACGGACCGGAAGTGCCAGGTAGACTTACCAGGCGGGCCTTTAATGATTGAGTGGAGAGAGTCAGATAACCATATTTACATGACTGGCCCAGCTGAGCTGGCCTTCATGGGATCAACAAGGCTGTAATCTGCAGGACTAGTAGTACTTCAACATGATGTTTTTATTTATACCTTGCTACTTAAAGGTACCTGTGTGACTTTGATACGACAGCCATTACAATTATCACGAAGCTGTATGGGAATACTCATATGCCTGCTGTTGATGCTCCCTCATTTCACACAATCATCTGAGAAGAGCTTTCAGTTGAGCCTGCACTCCCGGCTGAGAATACATTCTGATTAATGCACTATAAAGTGCTCATACTTCTATTCTATTTCTACTTTACAAGGAACGAAACCTCCAGTGCATTTAAAAGTATTTTGTCTGAGCTCTCTTCACTGAATCTTGAAGAGGCATTCCAGCCAACTTTGTCTGCCACCTGAAAAGGAAAGGAGGTAGATGATTTATGCCAGATTGGAACATAATCTCTTTATAGAATTACGGAAGGGAGGTCACAAGAAGAAGAAATCTTGCACATTTGGAACTGCATTCTAATAAGCTCTTAAAGTAACACAGAAAAAAACAACCGAATCTTGTGCTTCTTGATCTTACTTGGCGTACTCATCCACATACACAGAGATTCCTGGAGAAGGAGAAAGCACATGGAATTTGGATTCAGAGCTAAAGTCAATTTTATCACATGTTAGAATGCTTGCATCTATAAGAGTTCGGGACACGCATTTTCTTTTAATCAGATATTGCGTGCTTCAAGCTCCTGTTTGAAGTACATGTACATCATTTGCGTACCGTATGGGTTGCCAGATTCTTTAGGGTTTCGTGTGATCTCCCCACGAGTTCCTTTGGAGCCGATCACCTCAGATGTTCCAAGGTGTGTTGGGTCCAGTCTGTCCGTGGCTAGGGAGTTCTTGACGAAATGGGAGCGATCAGTTTGGGAGAAGTAGGCAGGAGACGCAGTTGAGGCAGCCTAGTAGGAGAAGAAGGAAAGAGATGCAATGGAAGGAGAAGCAGTCATGAGATGTAGTGGAGGCAGCATAGTAGCAGTAGGAGCAATTATATCAGAGCTTACTGTAAGGATCCGTACTTATATATTACAAGTACCGATCCATACATCTAGATCCTTTTCCACGAAGAATGTCTAAACGCTACACAGTGATCATGATACTGAACTAGATCTAGAATGAGATGTTTAAAGATTCTGAAAATATGAATTATACTTCTAGTATGGATTTACAACCTTTTTATTAGGACCACAATCGCAGACGTTGATGTCTTCAGACTCTCTGGAAATATTTATGGGGCAATGGTTATGGGTACTTAAGTAGACTAACCTTTGGGAGATCAGAGAAGAACACTTGGTTCGTGGTCTTTAGGTGTCGGTTGCTGCCATCTGGCTCTTCCTCAGGCGTGATGTGGCCTAACGTGTAAGCTACAGGTGCTGGGTCTCTGTAAGTTGCAATCCTCTCCTCGAGGTTCTTGCTGCTGTACAAGGAAGGCTTCACAATCTTGGCAGGGGCAGGTGAAGTTAGTCGTCTGAAATCAGCCTCCCTCTTTGAGGTCGCTAATTCATGTGGTGCGGAGGGAAAGCTGCTGAGATCATTAGAGAAAACTCTGCTGTCTGTGGACTTCAAGGCATCCTGGGTCATGTGCCTATCCTCCCACCAGCTGCACGCACATATGGTAAGGCAGTAAATTACATATACTGAAGAGAATTTTCCCAACAGGAGTTCAAAGCCATTTTAGTGATTTCTCACTAGTGGTACCTATTTACACAATTTGATAAAGTATATAGCGCTCTTACTTATGAATAAGAGTTTTATTTGCGTAAGTTGCATTGGGCTCCTCAAAAGGGGACATTGCAGAGGCGATTGGATATACCTAAAAATGAATTTCGCCTTAGATAAGTTCGTAAAAGGACAAGTACAAAATTATGGAATGGAAAGGCTCCTTAGATTACCTATGATGCGGTACTTAGGGTACGGCAACATTGAAGTTATTGCTGAATGTCACTTTCGTCATATGTTGGATCTGTTTAAATAGTTTCCAAAGAATCTTGCGTATGTGAGTTTCAGACTTAGCCTTCAAAGTCATTTCACATAGAAGGTTTTAAAAGATTTTTAGAGATCAGTACATGAGTTGATTTGATATAAAGATGAAGTACAAAAAGATTCCACAAAACTAAAAAAAGAGAACTACTCAGTGCTAGGTACAGAACAGGCTCAAGAAGGATAATATTTTCTTCTTGGTTGTAGGTTTCTCTCTCTGCTGAATGCCTTGTTATTTATTATCCTCACAATTATGAACATGCACATAAGTTAAAAAATTAGCAACACTTTATATTTGGATGTGCACTTATTACAAACTCTCAGAGAGGGATGTCCTCATGTTCATCTGTTCACTTCAGCAAGGGCAATAAGTCCTAAAACACATCTGGGCTACATGCAGAAACTTCTCCTCAGGCAGCGAAGCATAACGAAGGACCTCAAGCACAGCCACCTCATCTTCCCCCAGAACATCATAGTCCTCCTGACGCTTTAAGAGCATGTGACCCGCAATCTCGAAAACAGCTGGGTTCACGCCAGTTGCCGCAATTTGTTCAGGTAATAGACCTTGGGCTTGCCGCTCAGCAAAACACTGAACAAGATCATAAGAAAATGAGCCAGTCATTATTGTAGAGATGGCTCTTGCTATGCATGCATCATGCATAGATTCTAGTGACAACAACCAAAGCCCTCTCAGCGTCTGCATTCCTTACTTGAGGCCAGATGAACACACGCCTGCCCATGTCCGTTATGATGAGGTTGTGAGGGATGTTGTCTCTCTGCATGGCCACACATGCCTCTCCAACCAGGCGCGCAAGCTCAGCAATGCCCTCTGCCACGCTCACAGTACTGATCACCTCTAACACAAAGCCACGCACTGGGTACCCCACTAAGCGGCTTATATTTACCAAGGAGGTGGTCCTATCCCTGTTGCGCTTGTGGCAGCACAAGAGGCCATCTGTTTTGCCCCCAAGGACCAGAGGGGCAGTGCCAGCTCGCTCACATGGCAGTACATCACGAAGGTAGTAAGCCTTCAAGCAATACAGAAACCATGTTAGATGTTGTCCTTGCTGTTCGCATCAGTTAGCAGTTAAACTCAATGTACCAATCTAAGGACACAAGTAGTTCATCGGTTACATGTAATTGTTAGTCATTAGTTAGTTACATGTAGTCGTTAGTCAACTTGTAGAACAGGTCACCTGGAAGTGCAGGTGGTTGATGGTAGCGTACGCTCCTAAGGAGTTGTATCCCACTCTCAGGCAAGGGTTGTCAGCCTCCTTGGCAAAGTGAAGAGCTAGGGTCATGGTCTCAGCATCCACCAGCTGTGTCAGGTTATCCAGAACCCTTGGAACAAGGAGGACATGACCATACTCAATTGGACTGACATTGATGACCACCAGATTCGGGCTGCCCATGCAGGGCACAGCCTCAATGATGCGCGAGGCGGGAATGGGATCCTCAGAGTCATTGGAGAATCTGGAGAGGCTATCAGGGACAACAGCAGGACTGCCTGCACCCTCCTCATCAGCGCTGAACATGGTCAGGGGCTCAAAGCGGAACAACACCTCTTGCATGTACGCCTTCTTGAAATTGAATTTGGACTCATCAAATGGCTGACAGACCTGTGAATATCATGATGAACACATATGACATGTCCTCCTCGAGACTTGCACTGCAGAAAGAAGGTTTATGCCAACAATTACAGGTTGCCATAACCTCAGAAGGTATGAGTGCAAGCAGTTACACTAAGTTAAACGAAAATGGGCCAGAGACAGAAAATAGACCAGGCACCAGACACATGGTAAGGAACATAGCATTTAAACAAGTACACAAACAGTAGCAATATCTATACCTGATCCACTCTGAATTCAGTAGGCCTCTTCTTGGTTGCCCTGCCTTCATTCAGCTGAGCCACGAAACCATACTTCCCAGGCACTTTCTTTGTGGTGCAAGCTGACAAGTCATAGCGGAAAAGACCCTCTGCCGCACACTCATCCCACATAGCAGTGAGCACAGTGTCTAGCAAACTTCCGTCTCCTGACAGATGAGGGGCCGACCCTGTTGATGATCCAGGGGAATCGATGGACATGGGGACCACCTGGTCTGAAGGTACTTTCAGTGTTCTCTGGATACAATCGCTTTCAGCATCCTGAATGTAAAAAATGTCATCTTCCAAGGATGTAGGGCTCCATCTGGTTTGACAGTGGAATGAGAGTCATTTAGCTGAGTTGTTGTGTTGAAACTTTAAGCTTAAAAATGCTCAAGTGCGGACATGATGTATAGACTGCGTACCTAGGAGCCTCTTCTTCGATGGGAATGATTGCTAGGTTGCGTTCTGAGCAGATGCGACGATATTTGCGTGGAGTTGAGGTAGAAGATGCAAAGCCGTAAACTGGCATGTTTCTCCCAGCGCAGTCCTTCACAGGAGACAGTGGGCCGTGCCTTCCGTCTACGTTGCTAGTGACGCCAGCTTCTTTGTCCATTTGTGACAAGCTCATCACTGTCTGTACCCTTTTTATAAAAATTGCCATCTCACTTCTATTCTTTAACGTTAGAAATACTATAGTTCAGAGCGAGTGTTCAAATTGACCCTCCACCAGCTCCGTGAAGAAGATCCTTCAAGCAATGAAGAAGAAATATAGTTATTATGTATAGCAATGCTGAGTGTCCAAGGGCAGGCTAAGGCCAAACTCACGTATGGGCTACCGCCAGCTGAAACTCTGCTACCTCTGCCACCACCTAAATGATTATTGTTATAATGATATGTCAATGCCATTCACTGTTCATGAGTTACACGACTTGACTTTATTTTCAGTAGAATAGAAACGGAGTAAGAAACTGATATGTTGTTCCCAGCGTAATTTTATACAACAGGCTAGTATGAACCACTCAGTACCCACCACTCATTATGTATTCAGCTACCCTTAGTGCCCTAAAAACCACAGAGAATATGCTTTCTGTAATTTCCACTAGACACTTCAATTTACAATGGATGTAGCACTGTTTACCAGCTCATTGCTAATGTTTTTTTGTGCTTTTTTCAGGGGCTTAGCGGCTACACGTAGATACTCGCGCGTGGATGGATGCACAATCGTGCAATTAAGTTTTCCAAATTATAAAAATTTGTTATAATCAGCAACGGTCTGAAATCCTTTGAATCTCAAGCACATCTCGCACCTAGAAAATTGACTATGATGCATTCGTTGCATCCACAATTCAACCCCTCTACAACCTCCTGAGACTCATCCTTGAGGATTTTGACGGCAGGGCTCCTGCACATACCCGCTGGACCCCTCTAACGCTGAAAGGCCTGCGAAGAGAAGCACTTGCTGATGACAAGGACCTGCATCAAAGGACGAAACTCAATAAGGATACAGATAAGCATCTGTAGAGCAAATCAACATTTCAAACATTAATATGCCTTCGCAACTATAGTCTATAGCCCTGATCCTTCTGTAAAGGCACACACACATTTCATGCTATTTTCAGTTCTCAAAAATGGACTGTTTTATCATACCTGCAACCATAAGTAAATGTGGCTGGCCGGGGCACTGAGCTATAACTTCTCTGAACACTACCACCAGGGCAGAGAGCTGAGGAAATATGCCCAGTAACACCAGCTGCACCTGCTGCCTTCACTGAGCCTGAAGAGAGACATACAGAGATACATGAGTCCTAACGCTGGGACTCAAAATCCCTGGAGCTGATTTCAATGTTGAACTTCCAACCGCAGTTTTTGAAGTAAAAAGAATAAGAGCCCATACACTTAGATAAATGATTAACTTCCTTGTGTGCTAGAAAGGAAAGCTGCCTAGAAATCATGAACACAAAGCACTTGGCAGGTTGACCCTAGAAGCCTTGAAAAAGAAGACACAAGCATTTACCGACATGCATGCATGATCACTCTAGATTTAAAGTTAAGGATCCTTTCTGACCTGCATGCAAGGGCTCACCTCACCTGAGGTCATGGGCCCGCAATCCGCAATTGACACATCCAAGCTGGTGGCACCACTAGAAGATCCGCAGGCCTCTGCAGTACAAATGAATAAGTACAGCAGTGCGAGGAAAGAGTTGAGTAGTTTAAGGGGACAAGTACAGCAGTATGAGGAAAAGGTTGACTAGTACAAGAGAACAATTATAGCAGTACCAGGGTAGGGTTAACATTGCACTAAATCACAGTGGGGCACAGAATTCGTTTGGATGAGATTGGATCATTCAAAAGCTGAAAAAGTTGTGATCTGTCTCAGAATGATTGGATAGCTGTAACTTAGATATCCTCGAGATGCTCACCCATAGCTTTCACCACCTCGTATCCCTCAACGACCTACAGAACAGGACAGCAGGTTTGCCATTGAAAAGCAGTATCCTTGGGGCAGATCCCCAGCATGCTCAGATCACTATTATGTGAGAAGTAAATATTCCAATGACCTCTCCATGGAATATGGTTTCAAGTGAGTTAACATTAAGTGAAAAGGAGGTGGAGGTCGTTAAGTTCAGATACAAGAAGCAGCTTGCTGATCCTAATTCATCACCTGCCCAAAAACAACATGCTTGCCATCCAGCCACGAAGTCTGCAGTACATGTACAGTTAGAAGGGAAAAAAAAGGATAAAATGCACAGAAAGTTGGTAACCACTAAGTGCATTGTCATAAACATGAAAATAATAATCATTTTGTGCTGCAGCATCAACCGTGCCTGTGCAGTACAGAGGAAGAACTGTGATCCATTGGTGTTAGGTCCTGAGTTCGCCATCCTGTAGTGCAGAAATCCATCACATAGCTTTATTGTAGCATATGACATTTTGGGGCATCGTGCAAGGCACATAACTTGCTGAAGCATCATGTAGGGCATGGTGAAGCATCATGCATGGCAGGTAATATTTGGGGCATTGTGTAAGGCACATGACTTGCTGAAGCATTATGTAGGGCATGGTGAAGCATCATGCATGGCAGGTAATATTTGGGGCATTGTGTAAGGCACAAAGAAGCGAAAAATGGACTTGGACTCACGAGAGAATTCCTGGACCCAGATGCCTCAGCTCTGCAAAACAGACGAAGCAAACAGTTTTTCTCAGCATGAATTTGGCTATGCCATCTTATGTTAATGATCACCCTAAATTGTATGAATAAGTATTAACAGATATACATGATCATGTTTCTCCTTGTTTATGTAGTAATCATACTGTAGTTACTAAATCACTCACTGAAGTTCTCATCAGGGAACTTGGCCCCGTAAATGGACATGCCGCCAGTCCCTGTGCAAGCACAATCGAAACATAACATCGTTGCATGCTTTTAACCTAGGCATTGTCATTCCACTCAAGAGCACATGAGGCCATTTGTCAGCGTTCTGGTCAATGCGTGCCTCACTAGGATACTAACATTTCTGTTAGGAAACATTATAACTATCACAATTCATTGCAGGGCTAGGATAATCGGTGCGTCTTGTGTCAATTCTAATCACACCATTTCCAGCTGTGAAGTCCCTGGATGTTGCACGGGGGAGGAAACCAAAGAATCAGAAACAATGTATGACTAACAGAGACGTGCTTCATGCAAATGGCAGGCTAAAGGCTTATTGAGATCATTAGGGAATAGAAAATGGATCATGCATACAAACAAGGCAAAATGCAAAGCAGAGCTCTCACCCGCCCTGGCACATGAACTTGGGGATGATGCGATGGAACTCGCTTGACTTGAAGCCTTTGCCTGGTCCTCTCTGACACAGCTCTAGAAAGTTCTGTCTGTGAACCAGGTACATGGAAAACAGTCATGTATTTACACCAGGACTGCTTTACTTTTGATCTGTCTGTGGCCACACAAACCAAGTCGAGAACATGAAAAGACCGTTGGAATAATCAAAGCGGAATGATGATCAAAATGACTAACTGGTACTTACGAGGTCTTGGGGACGACATCTTGCTTCAATTCTAAGATCACTCGCCCTAATGGCTGTCCAGACACCGCAATATCAAAGAAAACAAGAGGATTGGCCTGCGGCGTATCATGAAGATGGGTGATCAGTTGTAACGTTAAACGTCAACATGCATACGTACTGGGTTCGGCGAGCCAAGGGGAGGCAGGAACGGCACTTTTTGCTTTGCTATCGCGAGGACTGCATCTGCAGAGGCACTGCTAGCTTGGCCCATGTCTATTTAAGATTATGCAATGACTTCAATTTCTCATGATTTGACAAAAAGGACCAAGTACTGAGAATCAGTTGCTGTTAGTTGAGTGAGCAGATAGAAAGCTGCAACCTCAATTTTGAAAATGGTAATTTACACGAGTTATATATGATGGACACATACAGATCCTAGCATTAGTTATGATTCATGAGCAGAGAAAGGCTTATCAAAAGATCCTTGCAAGCAGAGAGGCATAGGATTTACTGATCAAAACATAAAAAATGCTTCAAAAATTTAGACTCGCAGGAATGAAAGCAGTCATCAATGTGCATCCCCGTGACTATAATGTAGGCCCTATAATCCTCTGCCAAATTTACCGTTCAGCTGGCCACTTGAAACCTTTCAGCCTTGAAGCTACAAAAATTGACCCCTATACCAGGATAGACAATCCAATTTCAAAATTTGATATATGTTAAACAGTCGACTGAGAATTGAATCCTGTATATCACATCCATAAAATTTAATAATGGTTTTAGATGGTGCAGGTTGGCCATTAGTGGCTATGACTAGGGAGTATGATTGTAAGGATGTCAAGTTCAGCTACAATGCAAAATTTTCATACCTTGTCTCCTCTTCCAACACGCATTTCCTTGTCTAAATATGTAGTCTCAACCCAGCCCTGCATGCGTACAATCATGATTGATTTTCAGGATGATATGCAGTCTGCTTGTGGAGGAGTGGGGAGCAGTCACTTATCTTACAGCCTTGTCGACTCACTATGACGCAACATTGAGAAACAATCAGCAGGAATTATTTACACACCATCAATGATCCTTGCTGACCTTTGCTTTTACCCAGGAGAGGGGTACCCTCCACTGCACTTTACTACCAAGGCTCAGAGTGAACTCTGTGAATTCCACACTTATTCGCACAAACTCTTCTATGCTCTGAAGAATAAACCATTAAAATTTGAACTGAAGTCGTAAAATGCTGATAAGCTCTGACCAATTTACAACACGTCAAATTGTAAATTTGGACAGTTCTGCTGAGACAAGGATGCTCAGGATGGCAATGGACACCAAATGTAACTCAACAAGCTAGGTGGCAACTTGAAAATCAAATCAATGATCATGAACTTCAAGATTGAATCGTGCGTGCAAGAGCTCTAGCTCTTCTACCTCACACCTGCTGTGGCATTACTTAATAGTTGCCACGCCTGAAAACTGCTGGACATTGTACTCACTGACGTTGGTTCCATAACATTCGCAACACCGGCTATATTTAGATAACCATCCAAGGAGCCAGCTATAGTGAATTCGGCAAGGTTCTCTACCCTTGCTCACACAGAGACATTATACAGGACAAGAGTTACAACTAATTCACAACTGAATTCCCTCAGAACTGGAAGCTACCCTGAGTGTTGACATAATGGGAGAGTCCAATTGAAATAGTGAAATGATGTGAAGGAGCGGCATCACATTTCACCTGTTGTTAGGTATATCAATGAGCTGAAGATTGCCTTTAGTCTTGACCAGCCCTCTAGTCAAAGGCTGGAAAAATGCCAGGAAGGGACCTTCAGTAGTCCCAGAAATGTCTTTTGCAGCTTTCTCCTCACTAAGAGGGGCTGACAGGACAAGTAAGCACAAAAGAAATACAATTAGCGAATTACCTCCTGGGGCACTTGGAAGGTACACCAGAGAAGCTACCTGACTAGAAAATTTAAATATAGCCACACATTCCTGCAATTGCAGCTGATAAAATACGAATATGAAATCTTGAAAGTTTGAGCATTTAGCAATCAATAACCCTAAACACACTTCTCACACATTGAGAGTGTGCTGCCAAAGTTTTTACCTTGATACAGAAGTGTCCACATCCCTGAAAGCAGTTCACTCTTTGCCGGATTTCTGAGTTCATTTAGGTTCTCAAGGTTGATAATCTTCTCCAGGACATCCTGTCTCTGGGACACAGAAGTTTTTTTCCCTCTATCTGTACCACTGACTGCCTTTCTAACATTAGACTGCGACACAGAAATCATTCATATGCCTTAATACAGTAGCAGTTATAAATTGTAGCACACTTTAAATTGGATGCAATGGATAATGTACGTGGCATGATATCGGTGGAGCCATAGGTTATTTATTTCTTCAAGTTTTAAGAAGTTTGACGGCTGCAAGAAGAAAAATACATACCTTCACTGTCTCTAAACTTAAACTCTTCTCTGTCATGGCATCAGCTGAAGATTGTTTCTCACTGCTGAACTCCGAGTTACAAATTTTGACAGGAGAGAAACCACTGCTGCCAGGCATTCTTCTCAAGTACTGTTGCATTCTGATTAAGTAAGAGGAGAAGAGAAGTAGAGTAAAAAGTATGTTACAACCCTTTGCCTTAGGTAACATTTTCCATACTTCTTAACCTAAGCCCACCGTACTTGTGATACCTAAATGCGGTCACCTGTCGATTAGAGTAAAAGTCTCACTATGGCTGAAACAGACATTGAACCTCCTACAGCTGAAGCTGTTGCTGATGCGACAGCTACTCAATCTGATTTTGGTCCAGGGCATGACGCGCATGGGGAACTGCCTCCTTACGACGAATCCCTGTTGATACGCGTTAAAGGCCGTGTCAAGAAGCCTGTTAAACCTGACGATACTGAAAGAAATATCACTATCGACAAGCTGAATGCAGAGATCAAGAAGCATCATGACCGCATGGCGGAGATCAAAGCATTAGAGCAAAGCCGAAGGACACGCACAGCTAATCCTGAGGTTGTGGAGCATAGGAGAGCGAAGGAGCGTCTGCAAGGGGAATGGAAAGCTGTCCTAGTGAGTTGTGTGATCCATGGCAATTTCTAACTCTGTACGCTTACAACTTGTGTTTTGCAGCAACAAAAAATGATGATTCGAGAGGATTTTCAGCGTGCACAAACAGAGAAGGAAGTTCTTCGAAATGAACTCCGTGAGATCAGGAACAAGATCCCTCGTGGAACGAAGCTTGAGACTATTGAGACGGATATTCAGCAATTAGAATTTAAGCTGGAGCATGAATCTCTGTCTGGGCCTGAAGAGAAGAAAGCCCAGCAGCAGTTGGCCAATCTTGTTGCAGCAAGGCCTCTAAGTCGTCAAGTTGCCATGTTAGAAGAAAAGCTTAAAATCGTCGAAGATCGGCGAGCATCTGCAAAGGAAAAACTTGACCAATGTGATGCAGTGCTGTCGACCATCAAGGAGCAAGAGCAGACCGAACAGATAGCTTTGGATGAGTACCAGCGGCAGCGTGAAGAAGCCAATGTAGACTTTCCTGCATTACAGGTGGAGAAGCAAGAGTGCTGGGAGGTGATTCAAGCACTGAAAACAAAAGTGGTTGAGGTCAGGGATGAATTCAACAAGCAATATCAAGAATGGCAATTGCAAAACAAGCATTACTCTATCTGGCTCCGACACGAAAAGAAAGCACAGTAAGCCTTCCTAATTTCTTTCTGAAAATATACACATTTTTAAGGTTGTTGATTAATTTTCTTTCTTTGAAGGTATGAAGAAAGACAAAAACAGAGAGAAATGAGAGAAGCTGACCGCCAAGCTGATGAGGAAGCTGCAGTTGGACCAACCATTTCTGAGCCATTTGAGGCTGAGGTCAGGATGGGACCACACCTTCACTCCAGATGGAAATTATAACATTTGCATGAATATTCCAGAAACGTTGAGGCTAAAACAGTGCCTGCTATCTCTTAGAATGTAATTCCATGTTTCTCAGATTTTCACTGTGGACCAGTTGCTGACTTACCTAAGGAAGTTCCTCACTACTGAGGAGGTTGCAGTCAAGCTGGAAGAGAAACAGATAGAAGTACCCCAGGGTGAGTATCAACATATCTCTTAGCTAGTGTCCCAAAAGATTTGTTTGTTATCATACACTGGTTCCTTAAGCACGTCAGGTAACCTAAATATGGATGATGGTGAAGGTTCACTTTCCTCTCATCACGTTCAATATTCTCCTTTAGGCCTGAAAGCTTTCAAAAAGAAGAATGAAGAGGACTTGAGCTTCTTCACCAGTGTCCAGAAGGGAGGAAAGGGAAGCAAGGGAAGCAAGGCAAGAGCAGCTTCACAGACAGTGAAGGCCTCTGCTGCGCCCCCCACAGAGAGCAAGCGCAAGCTTCAACACTCGCTGGAAACTTTGAAGACTTTCATGACCCTGGGCATCGACGTGCCTCAGAATACCACTGAGATTGCTACAACCATTGAGAAGGTGCATTACCAGTACAAATGCAGTCTCTCTGATACCTGCCAATAGCCTTGCTGTAGCTGGTGTGCTTATAATGTGTTACGAAATGCGCTGGGCTGCCATTGAAATATCATGCAGGGGTTCAGTCTATTTTCAAGCTATGTAAGCTTTATCTGCTAAATCTGGGAGATGGTATTGCCTGCTTTAAGAGGCCTCATCGCACATCCTGTAGATCCTTCACTGTGTAATAGTACAACAGCTCTGCTGTGACATTGTTTTAGTTGTGTGTCTTGTTTGTCTTGCTTAGCAAAGGCCCATGTTTTGGCATGCTGCTTATCTGTTTCCTCCATTATCTCCTCCTTTAATTATGGAAAAGGCACGATAAACTTTATTTGTGTACTATGTGCATGCGTTCAATTAGGTTGAGGCCAAGAAAGAGGAGTATTTGGAGAAGCGTAAGCGCGCCAAGGAGGCCCCTTCATCCTCTGCCAAGACGCAAGTGCTACCTGCTAATGGTAACCACGTACCTGATGAAGAAGAGGAAGAGGAGGACAAAGTTGAGGTGGATGGAGATGCTGAGGTGGATGAAACTGAAGCTGGACAAGAGAATGGTGTTGAGGACGCAGCAGCATCGGAACCAGCTGGAGCTTCTACCAAGGGTAAGTACTGCTACAATAGTGCACAAATGTGAAGGATGGATATAATTTCACTTTTTGAGGGCTAATATTAGATGAAATTTTCATCAAGAATTTGAGAGTAGCGCATTGCCTTTTGATATATATTTGTGTCCTGTCATGTGTGAAAAGCCACTGTCACCTGTTTCTACTTTCCGGCTGGTAAGACGAGCAATACTACAAGTGCAGGAGTATTTACGAGTGAGCATGCGTCTTTTTTTGTGCATCTAGGTGCAATAACACACTTACCTAAAGCTTTCTACCGCCCTCATGTAATTCAGATGTGGAAATTTCCCTGTCCGTGGATCAGCTCTCAACTGCTGTTGCCTTGAAACTCGTGGTGTGTTCATGAGAGAGCACCGATGTCACTCAAGAGCTTTTGATAAAAAGAGATTTGAACATGATTGGAGACAAACCTGGATATTTAGAGGCCGCTTAAAACCCTCTACATAGAGAATATCTCATTGAAAGGTCATAGTTACAGTAATCTGGTGATAAACAAACTCATGTTTTTTTACTTATTTCTAGATTTTGTTGATAACCTGTTTCTTCAATAAACTATTCTGGTTTCTTAAACTTTAAGCACTCAGCATTCTGTCATCTATGGGGCATTGGTGGCACCTCCAGCAACATGGCATCCCGTGTTTTGCAATACCATCCTGGGCTCTGCAAACGGCCAACAGCATGTAGTTCCTCTCGATTGATACGACCCTCCCTTTCATTGATCAAGAGATCAGCCCTGATATGCACACGCTCAACCACACCAATGACCTAGTTGTTCTTCCCTGTGGGTTAAGGCGAGCCAGCTCAGATGTATCAAGGTAGTAGCATCATAACTACTGCATGCAGAAGTTTATTTTCAGAAGATAAAACGACCCTCACCAACTCGAAGGATGTCGAACTTTTTACACTCCAAGTTAGCAGGGGCCTCCAATATTCTTGGACTTTTTACCACAGTAGATGGCACAGCCGTCAATCCTATGAACACAGGCAGTATGTCTCCTTAATGTGGTGCCCTCTTGCAGTTCTTGTCCTAAAGTCTCCATTTATGCCGATACGTCCTAACTCAATTTTAAGAAATAAGATCTGAGACCCTCCAAACAATGTTATCTCTCTCTACATGTAGGGATATGAGAGTTTATTTCTGTACACAAAGCTAGACAAAGGGTTTGAAATGAAAGCATTACATTTGCAACATCATCATGTGTGAGTGACGTGGGCAGGACCTGCAAATGATAACTCGCTGTCTCCATATGACAGAGCGACGGCACACTTGTTCATAGCCTCCAATATTTCTTCATTCACCAGGTTCACAACAACTGATAACAAGAACAAGTGAAACAACTGAGTCTTGAATCTGATAACATAATAATCTTGTATTGCTAGACGCAAGGAAATTAAGAGCTTGTGTGTCCTTCAAACAGATTAGTCTTTGCGTATTTATCAGCAGCACATCTGCATGACTGTTCATCTCATCTAATCACCTTATCAAGTCCTAACAACATATGATCATACACTGTGACTACAACCACAGAGCTCTTATCTTACAATCATTGGATTCAGAGATGTTCCTCAAAGTGTCCTTTGGAGATCCATCTGCTTGGTCACTGGGTCCGAATACAACTGCAGAATGAAAGACAGGCCCAGGAAGAAACCCTAAACCCTAAACATGAGAGATGAAGGGATGCTGGATTGAAGCGTGCTGGCCTTGTAAAGAGAACATTATACAAAATATGTTTTATGAAGGTATCTGTGGTCATAACATTTCATGGAGAATATGCAGAGCATCAACAACATTTCCAAGAGTGTGCTGGTATTCCTACTCTTTAGCTACCAATCTCACTATACATACCCAGGGGGTATGAGGGATAAACGAGGGTGAAAAAGGTACCCTCAAACCCAAGGGCCTAATATGAACGGGACAACCCTCAACCTCCTAAGGGAGTAGTATTTGGTTCAACCCTCAACCTCCTAAGGGAGTAGTATTTGGTTCAACCACTGATATAAAACACACCTAGGGGAGGATCAATGCCCATGACGTTGAAGAAGGAATAGGGCGCAGCATTCACACTTCCATCAGATCCTTTTGTGGAGACTAGGGCAATCGGCCTTGGGACCTACACACAATGCCGTTTACAATCAGATGAGAGGGAGATGAATAAAGCTCATGAATACAGTGCTTCAAAGAGTTCCAGAGTTTGGGCCAGGCGCTCGTACAGTGAATCCGAGCACAATGTTGCAAAGCCTTATCAAAATAGGAAGGACATATGAGTTTCCTCTATTTTACTACTAATACAATCTTAGGCATTCTGTTCAAGTCTCACCACTAAAGAAGAAAGAATACTGTAGGCCTTGTCATAGTGGATACCTCTGGCTGAGACGTCATACTCGATGAAGCTATGTCCTGATTATAACAGATGAACACGCCAATTGGCAAGACTCTGTCTGTACATACTTCTTAGAATCTTTAAGTTGTCCTACTAGGAACACTATCACGAAATTCAGATGCATTCGGTTCCATGTTTCCATCTACTACTAAAAAAAGGCCCCACACAACTACTTGCTGCCATCTGAGCTCCCATATATTACCTGTGCTACCACATACTGAGACAGAATATACTTGAGATTTGAGGTTAGAAGCAACAGCATTTGGGAACTTCCAAAGTGCAGGATACAACTTATGAAAGGTAGCAGGAACAATTCTGCGCACTTGATATCGCGATCCCCTCAAAGATGGGTAACATGTTTTGCAAATCATTATACATGCAATACGCTTTAAGTAAATAGCGCAGCTGTTAGAACAGCCGATTTACACGCATTGTTTGATTATCCGTAAATAGTGTGAACGATCTTCCAGCTAGCAGAGTACTGATGTGACATCTTTGTTAAGCGATGAATCAACAAAGGAAGGTTAAGCTCGGATGAGTCAAAGTGGGAACTTGCACAGCTCATTACTAAAGGCCTAATTGGAAATGATTATTCCTGGAAACCCATCAAACGATTTTTTTATATATTTTCTTCATCAGACCATGGAACGTGCACCAAATCACGCAATGGGTGATCCCGCCTCTGTCTCATGATCTCAGTGGATGTTGCCATTCTCAGGTTTGGGAGCTGCATTTTCTCCACCTGCAACATAACATCACATGGTGCAAAAGAAAATCAGATCCATGTGTCACATTGTGTAGAGATGGCTGCATAGTTACTTACTTCAAGTGCATGCAAGTACCTACAAAGAAGATTGGTTTTTTTTGACAATATACAATCGCAGATGAGTAACAGTTTATCTCTCTACTCATTCATCTCAGATATGAGCTATCCACATACTTGAGATGTGTTTGATCAAGTAGGACCAAGGAATGACGACCTACTTGCTCTCTAAGCCTCTCCAGTGTAGAAGTAGTCATTAACCAGTGTCGCTTAGTCTCTTGGTCCACTGGCATGCATGCAGCCAGGTACAAGGACAGGGCCTACAGGGAAAGAGCAGAAAGAGGAGCAGGCGCCAAGGTGAGAAAGTCCTTTAGAACAGAAGGAAGATGGGTCCTAAAATAAGATGTTGAAAACCATTGAATCAAGGAAGAAAGAGAACAGACAAATCAATAGGTAGGTAATGAAATGCATTGTTTTCAGGACAGACAGACACTTGTAGAAGGGTGATATACTTTACACTGCTTAACTGAGAAATGGCAGTGGACAGTTTGGTAAGTGATTGTTAGCCATGGGGTAAGCAGTTATAATACATATTTTATACACCCTAGTACCTGAGATCTCTCAAGGTCCATGCAAGCCTTTGCAGCCTCAATAGAAGCCTCCATATCAAGAGCTCCTAACAGTCCTCTGCTTGTGTTGACTGCAGCCCTGGCCCTTCCCTCCTGCTGCACACCAACACGAGCTTCTCTGGCTGCCATGGCTGCTGCAGCAGGTGCCCCTTCAGCAGTACCACCAGCCATGTGAAGGGCAGCAGCAAACATTCCAGCTGAGGACACCACTTGAGAGGATGCCTAAAAACATACCATAGCACAGTCATTGTAGTAAAAACCACAGAGAAATCTTAGTAGGTTTTGTGAAAAGTGTCAAGACTGTGTGTGACCATAAAAGCCTCCATATTAGGATTTGTTTCACAGCATTATGTCTACTGAAAGTGTTTTACAGCATAACCATCAAAGATCTACTCACATCACTCAACCATTCTGTAAACAAGGCCCATTTCATTTGAGCTCACTCACTTCAGGAGTGACGACACCTTCATGCACAAGTGTGACCAGCTGCTGGGATTATACTTACCTGGGAAGTGAGGACACCTTCATGCACAAGTGTGACCAGCTGCTGGGATAATGCCACCACTGCAGCAGCTTCTTGTGGAGAATCCAACCTTCTGTCCTGAGAGAACACACATGAAAAAGCGAGCAGCATACTAGGAATGCAGTAAATGGTGCAGAATGCCCAGACAAGTAAGGGCATGCAAAGCATGACTCCTTCACCTTCAACTTACAAATGTAGACATAAAGTCCCTTCTTGCAAGTTCTCTCGGGTTGGAAAAAAATAACTTGTCATGAGCCAACCTGGACAAGCTGATCACTGTATGAACTTGGACAAGCTGATCACTGTACGAACTTGGACAAGCTGATCTCTGTATGAAATGCTCAGTCAGACCAACTGCCTTACACTGCATACTCACATGGAATAGGTTGGCGTTGACAGCAGACAAACCAAAGGTCCCAGGAAGGACAAAGCAGCCACGAACTCCTTTGCGGTAGCTGAATCTGTGACCACCCTCCACTACAACATAGAACTCCCCTTCATTTAGCAAGTACCTGATCAGGCACAGGATAAGGGTGAACATACTGCTCAGGCACAGGATAAGGGTGAACATACTGCTCAGGCACAGGATAAGGGTGAACATACTGCTCAGGCACAGGATAAGGGTGAACATACTGCTCAGGGACAGGATAAGGGTGAA
Organism: Chlamydomonas eustigma; assembly: GCA_002335675.1. Taxonomy (NCBI): domain Eukaryota; kingdom Viridiplantae; phylum Chlorophyta; class Chlorophyceae; order Chlamydomonadales; family Chlamydomonadaceae; genus Chlamydomonas; species Chlamydomonas eustigma. The sequence goes on along the minus strand of BEGY01000086.1, from coordinate 117,440 downwards.
CATACTGCTCAGGGACAGGATAAGGGTGAACATACTGCTCAGGGACAGACAGCTGGTGTAGTCAGAGGAAGATACATACAGGACATCTCCCTTCAATCTTCAAGGTTGTCAGAGAAGGCAGTAGACAAAAACCCAAGCCCCAACTACCACTACTCGTCAACTGCCATTTGATTTCAACAGCTATTCTTCTTCCTTCATTTTAACTCACTGTCAGTCAACTCACTGTTGGACCACAGCTGTGATGCCCAGGTCCTTGTCTATGGGAAAGCCAAAGCATCCGCCTCTCTGCAGCACATGCTTCATCAGCAGCTGGTACCGTTTTTCAAAGACACGCAGTTGAGTTACTTGCCCTGAGAGCCAGAAACCGTGTTGGAAAGAAGGATGATCTTGGAGAGAGTTAGGAATGCTTGATGGAANTATCAAGACACTGTTCACCCAAGTGAGGCTATCAAGACACTGTTCACCCAAGTGAGGCTATCAAGACACTGTTCACCCAAGTGAGGCTATCAAGACACTGTTCACCTAAGTGAGGCTATCAAGACACTGTTCACCCAAGTGAGGCTATCAATATCGAGAGGGTACTTTCTCTCAAGAGCTCGTGTAATGACATTTCAGTCACAGGAAATTGATAACAAAGCTCAAGTCCCACTGAGTTAAAGCAATGTTGCAGCTACTCAGCTGCTAAGAACAGACTAGTGCAAGAATCTCCAACCAACCTCACTGATATAGCACAAGCAGAATCATTCGTATTCAGCAGTATGTACCCCTCACCTGGCAGTATATACCCCTCACATAGCAGTACGTACCTCTCACCTGGCAGTACGTACCTCTCACCTGGCAGTATATACCCCTCACCTAGCAGTACGCACCTCTCACCTGGCAGTATGTACCACTCACCTGGCAGCAGCACAAAGTCCTTCCCCAGCTCAAACATGGGCAATGCTTTCAAGGACCTGTGCTCTGCAGCCACTAAGTAATCTAAANTGAACCCCCCCTTTTCCAACTGGGCCTGCCGACTGGGCAGAAAATGCTGCAGCGTCACTGTTGGTGCTACTGCTGGTCTGCCCACTGCTACTGCTACTGCTACTGCTACTTCTGTCATAGTCACTACTGCCTGCTTCCATCCTCTCATTCAGCTGTGATGGTGTATGGGGTTGCCTCCACGCTTGTGAGGTTGATGTCTGTTGAGAGGTGGAGATGTTCAGACCTGAGGTGGGTATCCAGGACTTGGCTTCTGTTTTGAGCTGCTTGGGGTTCTCCAGGAACAATCCGGGAGCTGTATGTCTGGGTTGAAAGAACCTCAGAGCATCCTCCTACACACGATTCACTCATAGCAGATCACAAGATTCGCTCTAAGATTGCAAGATTAACTCTTTGATCACAGGATCCACTCATATATCACAAGATTAAGTCTTTGATCACAGACAGTAGCATATGAATGACTAGGTAGCTTTCTGGCTCAATGCTCATTTCATACGAGAAGACATTTCAGTTTTTGACATTGAAGAGCATTGGATCTGAAAAGAGCTGAGCGACAGTAGGCACATGATTATGATATTTACCCTCTTTGACACACCTGCACATCCAAAATGAGGCACATGATTATGATATTTACCCTCTTTGACACACCTGCACATCCAAAATGAGGCACAAGATTATGATATTTACACTCTTTGACACACCTGCACATCCAGCACTGAGAACCGATCCTGTCCCAGCATAGCTCGTGCCATGGTAGCCACCACTGCAGGCGGCAACCTGCTGCCAGCACCATCCTCCTCAGCAGGCATCAACACCACGCCCACACACCCGTTGCTGTGCAGTTGAGTACCATGGAACACGAGGGGTGCCTGGCTGGTAGCCAGCTTCTCAGAAAAGATGGCATTCAAGTCAGCGGAAGAGGATCCAATGAGAGAAGCTAATGAGATGGGCAAGCTGGATGCCACCATGCCTGATGAAGCCTCCCTTGACGATCTCCCACCTCTTACGGGCTGCCCACGCCGTTCCATGGCCAGCTCCAAAGCCTGGTTGGCAGCTGCCACCAGATCCTCCGTCGCCTCATCCAGGCCCCCAGGTGGTGCCACAACGGTTTCAGAGCCGTCTATGTTCCCACTCTTAGAAACAGGGCCCATGCTAAAGCTGTCAGCATCCACACTTTTGATGAACCCAGGGTAGCTCCCACCTGTGGTCTCCTCTTGCCCCTCCTCCAAGGCAGAGTTATCAAGGGCAATGCCGCCAACCGAGGATGCAGATGATGAGGGGATGGAGGTAGAATCGGGTGATACTGTGAATGACATCTCAGGAGGTAGGTTTGGCTGCACCATTGCAGTCCTCCTTATCCCTGTCGTCAGTGTACCAGCTGCAGCTGCAAGACAGCTACCATTACCGAAAAGGCTCTGGGTAAAGGGCAGGAAGAAAGTACAATGAGTGAGCACAAGTGAAAACTAAGCTTAATCATTCTTAATAATAATCAATCCTGTTGTCGTCCATTTCTGATTAATAATCTGAACAACTTGATTCAAACAGAAAGAGGGGTGTAACACTGAGATTTTTTATGTTTTGATCAACAAGCTCAAATCAAATGAAGAGACCTCAGGTGCATAAGCCATTCAGATCCTGATCTCCAGAATATCATTACCTAACATCACATGTACAGCTTTCTTCAATCTTGCTTCTTACCATACCTCTAATCTCCCTTTCAAGTCCAAGTGACTCTGGAGAGCTGACAGAACAATAAACTGATGTTCTTTCTTGAGCAAAGCCCTAGGCAAGTCAGGGATGACAGGCAGCGAGTCCTAACAGCACAGCAGGGGTCTTTTTTAAGCAAAATATTAAATATGTAGAACCTGCTACATCAAAAAGCTCATGAACATGGCCTAAGCAGCGCTCTCCAGCCAACCATCGTGAGGATGGCAGGCATAATGCACAATATGAGAAGGCTTGATGCACGGCATGGATTCGTTTACAAGTTCTGAATGGATGTAAGTAGCACTTACAAAACAGTACACACAGCAAGAAAATTTAATCCTAAGTTCTTGCTAAGATGAGACAGCTGCTACCTCTTGAGACATGAATGCCTGCACTTTGCTGCCTGGCAGGTAAGCAGCAGCCAGTGTAATATGATTGCGACCTTGAGGAGTCTTGGTGCCCAAGCATGTGAACTTAAGGGACGAACATCCTGAACATATTAGGGGAGTCGCACGGAAAAAAATCCTCACATAAAAATGAGATCTTGTTTTGTTCGTTTAGATTCTGTTTAAAACTCCTTTTGTTGTATATAGGAATGATTCACACCTCTCAACATGCAAGGACTGTAGCCAAGGTATTGATTGAGCCTTGAGAATGGTGCGCATATGGACAGTAAAGTTTACAAATGACAACATAATTGAAAGTCAAGATGATAGGTAGAGATCTGGAGGGGTTGAGACTCCCATGTCCATCTCATTTTCTGCCTCTTGTCTACCTAAGCATACCTTTCTTAAGACACATTACAGCTAATTCACAGTCATTAGTAGTCACAGTCCCAGGCATTGTATACAGGCACTCAACCACACAATTCATAACTGAGTGACAGCTCAGCAACATTTACCTGAAAGAGGAGTTCCAGGAGGGGCGGAGTGTGTCACTGCTTCCAGCATGGGTTTGAGGAGAGGTGCAGGTGCACTGGAGAAAGCCAGCAAGAAGCTAGGCGCTTTTCCCATGCCCAAGGCTGCACATGCATCCACTGTAGCAGCCTAAGATTCATGAGGGTGATTTGAACTTTATCAATCACACATGTTGCTGCCGAAGTTCAGGCATGCATAGAAGTATCAGTTTCCAGGATCTCCTTCACCTTTGCGGCTTCAATAGCTAATCTAGCATCTAAGCCTTTGAAATTTACGTTAGCACACGAAAAAATGCTGGTACCCTTAGAAAATGTGAATGTCTCTGCCTGCACAGTATGTTGGGTAGTTACCTACCAAAACAAACATTTTAAAACAGCTTCATCAACTCGAATGTATTACCTTCATCGTGCTATAGCTCGAACTTGTGGCTGACGACAACCATCTGAGTAAGGTTCCAACAGACTTTAAACGCATGTTTTGAAGCCACACTGCCTGCATGGCGTTCATCAAACACCAGTGCGCTTTTTATTGCAAGCGCTTGCCTCATGCTAGGGTTGCAGGTATCATCAAGGTCTTTGCATTTCTCCGAAACCAAGCCTCGAGACAGAATCTGAAGACATGTATTTTAAAAACAGAGCTTTTACTGGTACATATATACAATGCCTAGTACTAAACATGCTATTGATTCTCTCACATCATATTCTCAATGAGCCTTTTGGAAGCAACTGAGAGCCAGCGTTTTTATGGCGTTGTTTGGTTAGTAGAGAAGGAGCACTGGCGTAATATTTGAAATGATTATCACTGTTTGATATTAAGTTGTAGCCCATCTTCACATAATTCCTCATCATCTAGGGGTCCCCCACTTCCTCTAATTGACTGGCCCAATTGGAATGATGGTCATGGCAACAACATCCATCTACCTCGCCCTCCATCTATTGATGGAGAGCAGGGGTGGTTTGTGGTCAGGCTACCAAGCACTGACCATGATGGATGGTTGTACGGCACGGCATTTGATCATCTGCAGGTACAGAGTATCCATCCACCACCAATGTCACATGATATCTAGGAGCACTAATTATCGACATGGTCCCTTGCATCCCCTGATTGACTTTATCACCTTCCTCTGAATCTGATGTGTCATGATAGGCTGGTTTGCTAGTTCTAGGACATATGAAAATTGAACTGCCACAACAGCAAATATACCTGCTAGTGATCTCAGTGTGTTAAGACCTGCCCCCGTTCGCTGTATCATACCCATCTGGCAGAACTCGAGACCAGGAGGCAGGGCTTCAAAGCGGGGAAGCGATCATGTGCGCTGTAGAGTTTGGAGGAGGCTACATATGGACCAGGTGCCTAGGAGGATGTTGCTCTTGAAGGATGTGTTATCAGTTTAGGGTTAATGTCACCTTTTTTCTTTGAAGATTGCATTTTATATGTCAGTTAGCACTGCTGAGTACTCAAGTTAGCCCTTTTCAGAGCTGTGAGAAGTGAAATCTTTTATGCTACCTACTATTGTACACTTGTCTCTCCAACAGGATTTGATGTCTCAAAGTAAGGACCCGAGAGCCTTCTCGTTCCGTGCCCACATAGCAGCAAGGCAGCATGCTTTAGAGGATGACCTCATTGATGGAGGCAAGGCTGGGAATCACCAGGGCATAGCTTCCATCCGTCATGGTGCCAAGGTATCACTAGGGCATAGCTTCCATCAGTCATAGTGCCAAGCAGGTATCACTAGGGCATAGCTTCCATCAGTCATGATGCCAAGGTATCACCAGGGCATAGCTTCCATCAGTCATGATGCCAAGGTATCACTAGGGCATAGCTTC